>JAZGVS010001017.1:0-11365 GCA_037356235.1 Bacterosira constricta
ATTGCTCCCATTGACAAGGGCTTTCCAACGATATGTCGCTTCACTATGGTACATACGTAGAAAATATCTACGAAATCATGCATAGCAAGCCAAATGTACGGTAGCGTACCTTCTCCTCAACAGGAGACCGCTGACCGCTGACACTCCGACCACTCCGACGCTAAGGCTGTACAAAATTATATTTTTGTATTTGTCGTGTATTTGGGTATGTATTTGTGCGTATAATGTCCGTGTTTTTATGTCTGGTGTGATTGTAAAATACAGAAGGTAAATCTTCTCATTAAATAGTTTATTATTTACATAGCGTTATAATAAGTAGTACTGTACTAATCAGCGACCACAACGGATAGTTCATCCATAGGTTCTCATTCTCATGGTCGTCACTGACGATAGCTGACGATCATGCTTTGGTGAAAGCTCCGACACTTCGGCTGATCTGGGTTCATTAGAAACAATTATATTCGTCTAAAGAACTTTCATTGGCTGTTCTTAGCATCAATCAATCTCTTCGGTAAATAATGGGTGGCCGCCACAGCAAACACGACGCATTCACCAATGACCTCCGACAATCCGACAACGAACAAGAGAACACCTCCTGCATATCCGACAAGTGCAGTCTCTTCTGCCCCATCCCCAAAAACGGCTCCTCCCCCGCCATCCTCTCCCGAAAAAGCAGCCGTAACGCTCTAAGCTCCAGCCGCAACAATAGCGGCAGCGCTCTGTCAGATGGTAGCTTCGGCACGCCTATACCGGACACGCCGGAACCCATCCGACGCATCCGTGATGCGGCCATGGAAAAGTATTATAAGAGCGATGGTTATAACATGAGCGAAGAGAAGAAGAGTGGTAGCGGGAGGAGCTTTGGTAGAGCTGGACAGAGTAATAAAAATACGATGGATTTTGCCAGGAGTTCGGATTATCGCGGGATAGAGAAGGAAGAGAGTGATATGTTTCCGAATGAGCAGCAGCGAGGTGCTGGGGGAGGGGGGAGACAGAATGGGACGAAGAAGCCGCCTTCTGCTGAGATAAATGATGGAGAGGTGGGTTTATCTTTCACTTCACTGCTTATATTATTTTGTCCATACATGTGTTTTAGTGTACATTCGCTAATTTTCTATTATTTCTCTCCGAATTACAAACAATAAAGGATGCCGAATCCAAACTATACCAAAAGTACGAACTCTGCGAAGTCCTCGGAGTCGGATCCACCTCCACCTGCCATCGCTGCATCGAACTCTCCACGGGAATATCCCGCGCCTGCAAAATCGTAGACAAAACCGAAATCGATCCAAACCTACAAACCATGATGGATCAATTCTACACGGAAATCAAAACATTGCGATCCCTCCAACATCCCAATATCATTCAACTGTTTGATGTTTTCATCACGGAAGATCGGATTTATATCATTATGGAACTCATGAGCGGGGGGGAATTGTTTGATTATGTGGTTCAGAAGGGAACGTTGACGGAGGAGGAGGCGTCGAGGATTGTGCGGAAGGTGACGAGTGCGTTGGTGTATATGCATTCGAGGAATGTGATTCATAGGGATATGAAGCCGGAGAATTTACTGTTGGCGCATAAGCCGAGGAGTTCTCATGATATTGAAGTGAAGATCATTGATTTTGGTCTGTCCAAGGTGAGTTGTCGTTTTGGAGATAGCTTCATGTTGCATGTATGAATACTGTCTAATGCATTATTTGCATTTTACTTGACACAGATCCTGACAGATGGTCCAGTGGCAAGTAGCTTTTTGGGAACGAGGGGATATCTAGCACCTGAAATGATACAGCGTAGGGATTATACAAAATCAGTCGATGCATGGGCTCTCGGTGTTGTCATTTTTGTACTGCTCTGTGGATGTCTTCCTTTTGACGACGATTGTCAATCCATCCCTTCTTCCCCTGATTTGCGCATGAAATTCACATTGCGTTTCCCCCGCTGGGCGAAAGATTTGTCACCCAGTGCCAAAGACTTGTTGAATCACCTTTTGAACATTGACAGTAAAAAGCGGTATACGGCCGCGCAGGCCATGGAGCATCCGTGGGTTAAGGGAGTTACTGCATCGAAAGATAGTTTGTTGCAAAGTCCTGGGAGGATCAAGCCCTCGCCGGGGAAGCATGGGAAGTCTTCACAGGAGACGAAGGATCATGTTAGTCAGATGGTTGCTAATAGGGCTATTGCGAATGCTCAGCTTGTTGCGGCAAAGTCTCCGAAGGTTCATGTCAGGAAATCAAGCATTTAATAATGGGTTGTGTGCCAATTGCATTGAACCAAATTGAAATGATGAAGCGTACATAGTAGGTCTAGGGAGAGCATTATGGGATTAGGGTTGCTAGCTGGTGCTGTAGTATGGCAGCATGGTGAATCGGGAGGTAGAATGATAACCAACTGATCCAACTCTAATACTAGCATTAATTATTATTCAGGCTAAGTCTGAAAGCAGTTTGTCTAGCTGTGCTGAAAGTTCTTCCGCATCTGCTCTCTCGAGCAATCCGAATACAACTGTTGTATCCTTTCCAACTGCATCTCTACTTTTCTCTACCTCGTTCATACTTCGGTCAAAATCATTGTCTGATAGCCAAGTAGCAGACTCCAATGCTGCAACCTCCAAGGCAACATCATTAGGAAAAGCCCTACAGCCTCCCCCAAGCAACGGTACAGCTAATCTTGTCCCCAGCTGTTCAGTTGGGGTTTCGCCGAATCCAAATAATCTCAATGGATTCGGAATCAAGCTATTATGTCCGCCCTCTGTTGATGATTTGTTTGTAAATGCCAATTTGAATGATTGTCGGTAACAAGATCGAAGAAGCTCTCTCGACCATGAATGCAAATCTGATTCTTCTTCAATGCCAAGTATTTCTTTCAAATCTCCAGTTACTGAAGGAGGATAGTTGTAGAATGGGGGTGTAGTGTGAATTATAGTATCATAGTGCTTTTGAAGCTCATCTCCTCCTGGAGATGTCATTACTGCTGCACCAACAGGGCATTTAGCCTTGGTGTCTCCGTTTTCTAATTCATTGGTATCTTTTGGCTCTGATTGTTGGTTTCTATAGGCGTGAGCATAATCATGTGTAGGGACCAGTGCACATTCAGCACGAAGACGGAGACCTCCAAGTTGATGGACTAAGCCATCTATAGATTCCGCAGGAAAGAGCATACCATTACCAACATCCATACCACCCCATTGAGAGACGTAGCCTGAAAAGATAAACAGCATTGAAGAAGTCAGAATGGCCATATCATTCCTACAATGTTCAATCATAATATAAATATACAAATCACTCACCCATGATATGGTGGGCTGGTCGGTTGGGCTGTGACGTAGGTTGAGGTCCACCCCTTGGAAAGTAGGGAAATGTGTTTGGCCCAGTAAGATAGGGATTGGCGGGATTGAGGAGAGTGGAGCATCGTGGTAGAGAATGTTGCGAAGATTCGTCATGAGGAGTGACGTCGTGTATCCCAAAATTTTGGACTATGCATGTAGTGGTCCATACTTCGATGGTTTTCTTGCTGGAATAATCTGGACGTGCTGATGGAGGCGGATTGAATCTTGCGATCAGCTGTGGAAGGGCGGAGGGTTTGTACCATGCTTTTGATGCCATGGTGTCTATCTCTGTTTATCTTCTCTTACCTCTTTCCTTCTGTCTCTCTGTTCAGCTTTGTTCTCTCCCTCTTTTCTCTTTTCAATGGGGTCAAGTTTATTTTACACAATACCTATGGTAAACTGGGGGGTCCAGGAAGGTCCAGGGATAGGAGGGGCGTTTCTGCTCACTATGTTCCATATCGCCCTCACGAGTCATTTTTCTCTCTGGTTGTATTTACTCCAATTATTTGTAGTACGTATTGCTAGCTACCTCCACCCCCTTTGTCCATCATACATAGATCATACATAGTCTGTGACATACGAGATCATAAGTCCACGCGGTTCGGAATGACTCCTCATTCCTCATTCTTGTCCTCGTTTCCAGCTCATTCCATAGATCTTCTTCTTCTCCTTCCCCTGATAACTCATAACTCTCATTGATACAGTAGCGATGCCACATCAGCAGGGCAGCCGCAATCACCAGCAACGGCGCGTCTTCCGTGGCAGGGGTGGGCCTACAGACGGCAACCTACCACAGAAGAAAAGTACTAGGCCCAAAGTCAAGTACCAGGCAGCAGAAAATCAAGCAGCTGATGGACGCGGTCGACGTCGTGCCGATGTGGACGAGGAGACCGCAGAGGAGAGTGATCAGGAGAATGTTAAATCGACTTTGGATCAAAATATCCAACATCTGTCACTTGGTGACGCAGGGGCAGGGGCGGACCCACCTCAAAATGATCAGTTATCCCTCGAGATTCAACACATCCACAACCGAATTCAAAATGTTCTATTGTCTCTGCAAACAAGTCAAGGATTGTCAGACCCCCAAAAATGGAGAACGAATTGTTTGTTACCCGTCAAGAACGTTGTGAAAGAATGGCGGTCTATTTTGTTGTTCCATTATTCAAACGACACAAACCAAAACAAACGGAACGAAGAAGACGAGACACTTTCGGATCACAATAGTGAAAATAACAATGGCAGCGGTCGTGATGTTACAGAAGTCCTTCATTATACATCCCAAAAAGTGTTTGGTCTCATTCAAACGTCTATGCAAACAGGACCTTTGGTAGGCAGTAATCCCGGGTATTTCAAGAGGTGTGGAGGGGAAGTTGCTATAATGGCGTTTGAGTTTTTGTGTGAGATTGTGGATTTGGCAGAAGTTCATGATAAAGTTGGCGCAGAAGACAAAACCAACATCGTCAGTGCAAAATTTAGTGACCTTTGCAGTGGTCAAGATCAAGATTGTGCGTTTGAAGCAGGTTTGGAGAAAACTGTAAAGGATCATCATACAGGGGAGCAGTTAGATTCTGATTTCATCAGTAACCAATCTGCTGATTCAGATAACAACTCTCGATCAGTGGATGGCTCTTCATCCAGTTTCACGCATGAGGAAGTAGGTAAATTTCCAGAAGCCAACACACTATCTCTTGGCACACAAGTACAAATAATCAACAATCTGCAAAATACTCTTCTGTTCACCCAAAAACAATCAGAAAGATTTTATCAATGGCGCTCTAAAGCTGCGCATTCTGCAGAAAAGAACAAACCACCATCGAAATCAGCAAAGAAATTGCAAAACCTCAAGAGTAAGAAGCAAAAGCAAAAAGAGCAGAAGGTGGAAAGAAAATTGAAGAAGAAGAAAAATGTGACAGATTGAATGAATAAAAGAAAACAGTCAAATCAATTCTTATCAAACTAGATGAGAGCAACAAACATGGTGGGAATGAGGATTTGTAACCGGAAGAAGATAGGAGGCTCACTCGCCTATTAAGTAACACACATCCCAAGAACTGTCAATGAATTTAGAGTCGGTGACGAAGACAGTATGTTGGGAACACAAAATGAAATGACGGTTATTTCAAATAGGAAACTACAGTATTAGGGCCGGATAAGTTGTTTACAGCATAAACGCACGAAAATTTTCATCGGACCTATTTATCACCTGATGACTTTTTCACGAATAGTTGCATTGCGATGGCGGATGGCGGGCGGCCTTCCCGCCAATCTTACGTTAGTACTAGAGCACCACATCAGCTAGAGTTAATATGTGATGGTGGGTTTTGGGTTGTACATCTAGATAGTACATAAATAATGCTATCTAGAGCTAGAGACAGTTGTGCTAGAGACACACCGGGCTCATCTATTACACATATTGTTGGGTCTGTCTTCTACATGCGAAGATGGAGATACAGCATTTTTTTCTTCCTCAACTTGTTTAATTATGCAGATGATATCACTTGGACTCATGGTTTAGTGTTACGAATTATATTTCTGTGATTGTAGGGTATGGGTATGGGTATGGGTATGGCAACTGGTGTAGCTTGTACATCTAGATTGTACAGATACATAATGCTATCCAAACCTAGAGCTAGTTGAGCTAGAGACACACTGGACTAATCTATTGCACATGATGTTGGGTCTAGCTTCTACAAGCGTAGATGAAGGTGCCACGGCATCGTTTTCTTCCTCAACTTATTGGACGTTAATTATGCAGATGCCATAGCACTTGGGCTCATTGTTTAGTTTAGTATTACAACGAAGATGCCTGTGAGATGATTAGATTTAGATGATTGAGTATGGTAGTTGTTAACAATTCCATGCAAGCAATTTTGTTCTTCCGCCATTATTAATACCTAATTGGTCTCTCCAGACTTCTTTGATTCACTCAGATCTACCCAATCCATGTTCTTGCTCTTTCTTCTCTTTGGCTCTCTGAATCTGACCCTCCTTCTTCAATGATTTGTTATTTAGTTCTAACTCCAATACTTTATTGAACGATGTCAATACCTCCCCAATATTACCATAAGTATTTGATGCACAGCCACAATGCCAATGTGCATTGATGTAGGTAGGATCATATTCCACAGCTGGCATCCTAGAGCGCATCTGCATTTTTTCACATTTGCATTCTCACCAATGATCGATTGGAGGGAAATATCGCTAAATCCTTTTTTACCATCTCTCCTTCCTTGTTGTCTGACGTGGCATTCTCCTTGTTATTACTCTCATTTTTGGCATGTATGGCAGAACCTCAGCGCCCTTGCCACACAACACATTAACATATGGATATTGTTTGATAATGAAACATGATCGTCCATGCTGTTTGATTTCCACGACGGAGGCACATTTTGAGCTCTGAGGCTACCGGGAGAGGCGGATAGGATGTGGGTAATTTCCGTTTTTCAGGGTAACAATGGTAAGGTATAGAGATGGATGGTTGTCTATTATCCTTCCTTTCAGCCTCTTCTAAATCTCTTTTTTTCTTCTGTGCGCGGAATCTACGAGACCGCTCTTTATTCTTGGCCAGCTTCTTTGCTTTATCTTGGTCTCTTTCTCAGGTAGAACTTCTTCCATTTGTATTTGGTCATATCTTTTGGTGCATTGATTTTGCCAACATTCATAGGTAATAATGCTATTTGATGAGGTCAGTCTGCACAGCCAAATGATTACAAAACGGGCAGGCTGATGGGCGTGGTGGTGGGCTATTGGGCAAGTTGGCCAATGCAATTAATAGGGGATGGCAATTTGGCAATTGTGTTTGAATTGCCTGCGCTTAAGCAGTGGCGTAGTTACTACCTAGATGACATTCCCTTCGTATGCGGCACCTATTGATTCCCTTGGCATGCACGGGCACGATTGATCGACAAAAAAGAACATATTATCTCTATGTAGTGAGACACATATCTGTAACCTTTTTCCTTCCAAACTGTTGTCTGTACTTTGTACGTACGTGTCTTGTGCTGGACTCAATTAGATAACCTTAAACTTAAAAAGCATTTGGATTTAGTTTTTTTTGCATCTAAGTAGGTATAGGATTGGCTAGACCGAAATTACTAGAAGGGCCCTAACACAATGATTTACTTATATCTTGATGAATAAGAGATATGATAGGCAAATTTATAGTATTTTGAATCAGGAATGCATTATCTAAACGGTTGGCGTAATACTTTAAAATATGCTACTATTCAATCCTGGCAGATTTGATGTTTGCACCATGCTTGCATATTGTGGCAGAATATCATGGTCATGGTTAATCAGATGAGAACTTGTCCAAGAAAACACTTTCGAGCTAGATTTGTCCCTACGGATTCTACCTACTCGGATTTTGTACCAGCACAAATGACTTATATGCCTCATAATTGACATAAACTGACATGTGATGGATAAGTATGGACACCACAACACATGCATACTTTACTAGACCATTTTTGACGGTGCTCACATTGTTGCTGATGCCGATGGAGTTGCATCGATTTTACTGTAAATGAGCAACAATTCCAAGCATTCCGCTCATATGTTAGTGTTAGCCGTTTCAGAACTATGATGCGTGGGGGGGGGAAGTGATTGAATGAGAGTGGGGTCCTAAGGCTGCGCATCCGTGCTTGAAATTAAATAGACTTCGAATGATTTATTTAGACACTCACCGGGGTGTGTTTGCAGTGATTTGACTGCCTACTGCGAGTACGATCAATATGCTTCATAAAACAATGTCAATAATGATGATGCTGATGCAAATAAGATGGGCATGGAGGAGGGTGAAAAGGAATCAGCAACATTAGCAATGTCACCACCGGTAGCTACAGTTACCTACAGTGTTCATAGCTTTGATGGCGGCCAAAATAAGTAGATAGCATCTGTTTGCAACTGCTTCAGCTCAAAAATAAAACTTTCAGACTAACTATATCAAGGTCTAACACAGGATACTACAACAACTCAAAAAAGTCACCAATAAGAAGGTGGCATCCCATCTCATACAGTGAACTGCCATACTGAGCACAAGTGATTCCAAGTTTTCACATTCTGAAAAGTTTTCAGTAGAAAGTTTTGCCAAGCTGTGTGCCGATTGAGTCAAAATGGTCTGGTCGTCTCACTTCTAAATATCAAACAGTCTGAAGCAGCATCATATCCAGTAACCAAACCGAAGCAGCAACCACCAAGCATGATTAGCCGAATAATGGTAATGATAATCAATCAACTAATCATATCCAATTAAAAGTCTATGTAACATGCAGAAACAAGTATATTTACGTCCTAGGTTAAAATTCTCCACCCTATCAAGGTCAAGGATCTCCATTCACACCCTCAACATATGCCTGAGATTTTCTGCACATCCATAGAACAACATCTTCCTCATCCGATAGACGATTGCGGTTGAGGGAAAGGATGCCACAGTGTTTGAGACCTTTCACCTCGAAAAGTCTTTTATATTTTGCCAAATGTGCTGCTTAAGTTTTGCGGAAACTTCGCCTAAGTTTGTGGTAAGTTTTCAGGCGAAAGTTTGTGGTTTCAAAACTTGCAATCACTGCTGAGCACAACTCAATGACGATCACGCCAAAGCCACATAATAATGTATGTGGGGTGGCAAATTTGGTGCCACTCGTCAAGGCCGAACTGAAGTCGTAGGAAATTCATATTGAACCACTTTGTCTACTTCAGACCATTACACTCATTGTCTACTACCTATTTCTACATTAACTCTACAATGGAGCGTCGATAATTGGACTGAAAAAAGTCAGCCCTCGGTTTCCGTGCAACCAATTGTACATATGTAAACATGCGACAGACCAAATCTTTACTTTGCACCATTATCACCATACAGTGTCATACTATCATCAGTTATTGCTTAATTAAGGAAGGCACAGCTCCTCCCAGACCCCCCAACCCAACTATTGAAATGTGTACACGACATAGTTCAATCAATAAAGTGGTGGTCAAAAAATTAAGGGAAAGACCCATTACATACTGAGCACTGCCTTCCTTGACTAAGGTGCGGAACATTTCATAGCAGCAAACAGACAGTACCATCCATTTGATAATGGCTGTTTGAATTCCCCATGGAAAGAAAGTTGTTCAGTCATTTTCAGTCCAGAAAGTGTCAGAGGATGACGATGAAGTCTGTTCACAGATGTAAAAATGATAGCTCTAACCTTCTAGGGAAGCTTGGAATCAAACCTTCTATTGCTTCTACAATATTATACATTAATGAGAGCCACAGTAACAACTAACCTACTCTCGAACAACAAAAATCTCTCTCAACTCTCCCGCAACCCCTTGACAGGCAAACCAAACGCCTCCAAAACCTGCAAAAAGTACCCCCACCTCTCCGCACCATCCGTCATCTCCACCTCCGTACCCTCCATACTCAGACACGGCACCTCATGACAACCCTGCGTCACAATCGCCGAAACTCCTTGCAGGAAAGTCCCATCCACCATACCCCCTGCCACAAAGGCATTCAACTTATTTATATAATTCCAATTATTCGATTCAATATTGTCCTCATCGTAATAATCGTAGGATTGGACACTGTCAATCCATTGGAACAATCCCGTGATCCATTCCAGTTGGGAACTTCCATTGGTTTGGGATGTTGATGATTGGTACCAGTCTTTACTGCATATGGATTGAGGGTTGGTGCAGAAGTCAATGGTGGGGTAGCGTGCTGGACGGCCTTCGAGGGCGGCGCGTGCTCCTAGGTAGTAGTTTAGTTTTCCGTATTGGCAGATGCCGCGNCCACAATACATTGGCTGCACATTACTCTCCCTCCCATTATTCCCCGCCATTGTCACACCCGCATCATACAGATTGCACGCCATGAATTCTTCTTCCTCTTTTGTGCATTTCATTTCTTGATACGATTGTCCATATTGGCCACATGCATTACTGGTGGGGAGTAGACCATTGACCAATTTGACATTGATCTCATCGCATGATCCAGACGATAGCAAGTCGGCAAGTGCCTGTGATAAAAAGGCGGCGACATTGACTAATCTGACCAAGACACTGTCCAAAAAATCAGTGGGGTCCGGTCCCAAATAAAAGACACTTTGTGCGCCATCTTCACTGACAATGTTCGGCAGAGCATAGCCCTCCTCGCTCATGGAGCGCAATGCCCCAATATATATCAGTATAGCCGTAATTGCGTAGGCATTTTCGTAGGAGTCTCCGTCAAACACTCCGGATCCGGACCACACGTCGCACTATATGCCCAATTGCACTGCTGCATGGATGCATCGTATATCAGCCCACTCTAGCAGGAGCTTTTTGCGATAAGTAACCCTAACTCGCAAAGATAGCAACTCACCTATTTCGTCCGCGGCGCAGCGGTCCGCTTTGCGGTGCCATCTCCTCGCTCGCCTCCGACGACGACGACAACAGCTCCCGTCAATGCCACTGAGAAGGTGGAAGGAAAAATAATAGATGAGGGGGGTTGATGATGTAATCAAAAATGATTGACAAAAATCAAAAGATGACTCACGCAGTTTTCGTCTCGCGGCGTCCAATCCGCAGTGCGACCGCGGCGCCACTCACCTCCACACAATCCTCCATGGATCTGATAGATCGGATAGAATCGGCGCTGCCACCGAATGCCAAGAACTCATGACGGATGGGGGATGGTGCAACAATCGATCCGACTCGTACATCAACATCACTGATTCAAGCGGCGAAGCAGGGGATTTTTCGAGTGATAGCGCCGTCATGAGAAGTTAGTAGGGCGCTCTAAGTTAAGTAGTGCGGAGTTATAAGCGGATCAATTGGCATGGGTGGGTGGATCTCGGGCTAGCGGCAGCGGCGGCATCGGCGGCGATGTAAAAATAATGTGTCACGTGTTCATGGTTGGGATTTTTTTGGGATTTTTTTGGATATCGAGTCTCCATTTTTTTCCAGGATCCAATTTTTTCACGTATCTAGGTAGCCTGCTTTTTTAATCCATTCAAACGTCCGCGGACCGCGGAGCAATACTGAAATTATATGACAATTGAGTTGTTCTTTACG
>JAZGVS010001018.1:0-11083 GCA_037356235.1 Bacterosira constricta
CCGATCTACCCATATCTATATTAAGTTGAATTTGATAGTGCTCTCAGGTAGTCTCAGGTCTCAGGTGCTCTCTATGGTAGCTGCAATTATCATTTCTACGTGGATTGGTTTACTTATTTAACAGCCAACCTTACACATCATGTATCAACAAAGAAAGAGAGAACACAGTTGCTCTACAGGATGTGTAGATAACTTATCAAAACATGGTGTTCTTGTTAGACACTGAATAGTATGTCTATCCTGGGCCAAGATTTTGGGTAAATTTATCAGTGTATTTCGACATCATTTTCACTTATAATTAGTCATGGCAGGAATGGAGAGAGCCTCATATTAAAGCAGAGTAAAGTGAGGACCAATGTTGGAGAGAGTGGAAGCTTGGTGAAAGCAACTTCGACAGTAGTTGATACGCAGGCAGTACAATGATAAATTTAACTTTGGGTGAGTACCAGCACCCTGCTTCTGGATGAGCAAACTGTTCAGTATCGATTATGGTTCCTTTTATGGTCGGAATTAGTATTTCTGATATAACTAATGTCTGAAAGGAACCAAAATCAGAGCGATTCAAAGCAGGGTCTCAGTGGACAGCAGCATTTTATACAAATAATACACTAATGTTATATAAATTTTATACCTGCATCACAAGTATATCAAAACTCTCGATCTGAAACCATACCAGTATCTGTCGCAGCACTTTCTTCAGAATGGGTTGGACGGGGCGGGGTAGCCGTAGAATTCTGTGTTCGTCTCTTACCCCTAAGCTTTTTATGCAATGATTCTATCACAAACGAGTTTTCTTCTATCAATTTCGTGAGGTCGTTGACTTTGCGCTCATATTTCTTAAGCCGTTTGCGTGCATCATCGAGCTCACCCTGGAGCTTCTTGACAGTTTCAGAGTGATGCTTTTTTATTGCTCTTGTTGCCATTTCCAACTCACCAGCTGTTTGTTTGAGATGAGATGCTTTGGAGGCGCCAGAATGTAGGGAAGATTCATCGTTGTCTTTTTCAGTAAGTTTGCTTTCAAGAGATGCCAAATTCTCTGCTAGGCTATCGTTTTCGGCAATGACGTTGCCATTGTCAAGAGTTAGTCTGCTATTCTCATCTGCAAGAAATTCATTCTCTTCAGTCAAGGACTTGATCTTTTGCTTCATTGAATCAACGTCGTTTTTCATCAACCGGACTCTTGACTTGTAATTTACTTCCCTGTCCTCCATTTTGTCAATAAGCTGTCTGTACAAATGGCCATTGTTGTCGTCCAACTCGCAATTCTTCTGCAGCGCCACAATCTGGCTTGTCAAGTCTTTTTCTTTCTCTTGCTGCGTCTTCTCTAATGAGCCAAGATCATTTTTCAACCGAGCGATCTCTACGCGCGCTGTTTCTGACTGCCAATCCCTTTCCTGCTCAGCCTTGGTCAATTTCAACTCAAAGTGCGTGAGTGTATTCATGGTCTGAAATAGCTTTCTTTCTTTGCCAGATAACTCGCCCTCTAGGCGCTGTTTCTCCTCGGTGATTTTCTTTAGTGATAACTTGAGCTTTGATTGATCAAACTCAATCACATTGGTGATCTCACCAACTTCAGATCGGGATAACTGTAAAGATTGCTTCAATTGGTCGTTTTCTTCTTCGAAGCTGGACATTGTGTACGATAGTTCCACCAGCTTTGACTGCTCGTGTGTGATTCTTGAACCTAGCCGAAGCGCTTCTTCTAAAGCATCCTTCAGAGAAGCCTTCAGCTGTGTTATCTGTTGCTCTTGTTTTGATTTGACCCCATTCAGCTTACTAATCTGTTCTCTTAGTTGTTTTTCCGCCGCATTTAATATGTCAATCTTCTCGACTTGCATCTTGAATCTGGCCCGCTGCTGTTCCAATTCTGAGTCAAACACTGATTCAAGCTCTGCAACAGCATTTGCATGCACTAAACGCTCTGCCTCAATTGTAGACTTTTGCTGTTCCAATTCTGAGTCGAACACTGATTGAAGCTCTGATACAGCATTTGCATGCACTAAACGCTCTGCCTTCATTGTAGACTCCATATTTTGAAGTTCAGTATCATTTGATGATTTGGCTTCTGCAATAGTTAACGCCAAGTCTTGTACCTGCTCAGTTAGAGAATCTTTCTCCGTCGCCAGACGGTTGATCTCGCCCTGGAGATCGCCAACAGTATTACTGTGCACTGCACGCTCCTCCCTCAATATTGATTTTACGTCCTTGCCCGCAGCATTATTTGCGTGCTGGAATGATTCTAACACTGCTAGAGTGGAAGCCAAGCCCTCTGCCCTCCGAATCAGAGAATCTCTTTCTGATGTTATACTGTGAATATCATTCTGCAGAGTTTCCACAAAATTAGCATGATTTAGACGTTCGTCAGCCAGTGCAGAATCTTTGGATGATGCCAGATCTGCTAGTTTTTCTGCCTTGTTAGTTAGGCAATCTCGCTCTCTGCAAACACCCTCATATCTTTCCTTTAATTCTGTGCTGTCTTTTTGCAACTCGGCAGCTTCGTTGGATGTAGTATCAAGCTGATCCTGAACCTGGCGTTTGCTGCTCGTTGAATCCTCGACTTGCTTTTCCATCTCACGGATTGATTCTTCCTTCGATGTGAGAGTGGATGTCAAATCGTGCTTCTCCTTGTAAAACTCGTCCATCAAGCGATCAGATTCTCTCTGTGCAACAGCAAGCTTTCGCTCAACGCCTTCCTTCTCGCACTGAACGGATTGAAGCTGTTGCCGAAGCTCATCTTCGATTTTCATGTAGTGATTCGTGAGTTCATCAGCTTTGTCCTTGGAATTACGTTTCACGTCAGCAAGATGCTCAGATAGAGCACCTAATTGATCTTGAGCCTGACTTTTGCTGCTCTTTAACTCATCCAATTCCTTTTCCATCTCCCGGATTGATTCTTCCTTCGATGCAAGAGTCGATGTCAAATCATTCTTCACATGTTTCAAATCAGCAAGTTCGTCAGATAGAGTGCCTAATTGATCTAGCGTCTGGCTTTTGCTGCTCTTCAAGTCGTCCATTTCCTTTTTCATCTCTTGGATTGAATCTTCTTTCGACGCAACAGTGGATGTCAAATCGTTCTTCTCTTGTTTCAAGTCAGCAAGTTCGGTAGATATAGTATCTAACTGATCCTGAACCTGGCTTTTGCTGCTCTTTAAATCATATGCTTGCTTTTCCAGTTCTCGAGTTGATTCGTCCTTCGACGCAAGAGTGGATGCCAAATCGTTCTTCTCTTTGTGATAACCTTGTTTGAAGTCGACAAGTTCGTCAGATAGAGTAATTACTTGATCCTGAACCTGGCGTTTGCTGATCTTTAGATCGTCGATTTGCTTTTCCAGCTCTTGGATTAATTCATCCTTCGACGCAAGAGTGGATGTCAACTCATTCTTCTCTTTGTGATAATCCTGTTTCAAGTCAGCAATTTCGTTGGTCATGGAATCGAACTGATCCTGAGCCTGACTTTTGTTGCTCTTCATATTATCATCAATTTGCTTCTCCAACTCTTGGATGAACTCGTCCTTCGATGTGAGAGTGGATGTCAAATCATGCTTCTCCTTGTAAAACTCGTCCATCAAACGGTCAGATTCCCTCTCTACAACAGCAAGCTTTCGTTCAACACCTTCTTTCTCACACTGAACAGATTGAAGCTGCTGCCGAAGCTCGTTTTCGATTTTCATATAGTGATTCATGAGTTCGTCAGCCTTGTCCTTGGAAGCGAGTGTCTTGTCAAGGAGTACGGCTAGCTGTTGTCGACATTCTTCATGTTTAGAGGCTTGATCGTCTCGCTCCTGCCTTGACTCATCAGCTATTTCTTCCAACTCAACCAACCGCTCATCCCGGACTGCAACTTCCTTTGTCAGTGTATCTACAACTACTTGCAATTCCTGTTGCTTCAACCACGTCTCTTCTTTCGCTAATATTATTTCTTCGACTGCCTTGTCCTGGGACCTACGATCGTCGTCAAATCCCTTCCTCATTTGGGCTTGGACGTTATCGGCTTCTTTCTTTATCTTCTCTAGCTTGTTCTCCAAAAAAGAGTATTCTTCCGTTTGCATCCTCAATGCAGTGCAGCCTTTCTCGAGCTCTGCCTCTAGCTTCGTAACATCTTTTTCTCTTTCGGCTAGCTTGTTAGACAATTTATCATTTTCATGTTCAAGTTGTGCGGCGCTTGACTTGAGAGATGTAACATCCACTTCGAGGGTACTGGCTTGGATCTTAGCATCCGATATATCAATCAAGACATCGTCGATTGCATCAACGAGTTCCTCCTTCTCCCACACAGAAAGCTTTGCGCAGGCACTGTTAAGGATCGCCGTCAAAGCTTGATTTTCAACTCTCGCATTGTCAAGGGATTTTACAAGACCGTTTGCCTTTTCCTGTTGGGTGCTGAAAAGGCGCTCAATCTCTCTCTTTTCCGAGTGGATTTTTGACATGGCGACGGAATGGCCCATGGACTGCTCAAGTCTCAGACTTTCTTCTCTCTTTCCGTAGCTGCAAACCATGGTCTGTACTTGCTTCATCAATGCAACTTTCTCGTCCAAAATTCGAGACTGCACGTCGGAGAGAAGTGTCGTCTTTTCAATCCTCATAGAATTCATTGCATCCAAGAAATGCTGTTCAACGCTGTGTACTTGCTTTCTCAATGCATTTCTAGAAGATGTAATGTCCTCGAGATCCCGCTCAAGTTGCTGAATCGTACTCTCGAGGCTTTCGATACCATTTGTCTTCTCTACAGCATATTCCGAAAAATCACGTTGCACTTTCACCAATGCGTCATCTTTTTCTTCGATAATTCGTTCCAGATCTTCTGCCTCTCTCAATTTACGTTCTTTCGTTTGCAAGAGCTCAGTGGTCACATTAGCAAGATTTTCAGAAATATTGGATTTATCCTCCTCAAAAAGCATGAGCTTGCTTTGTAATTCATTGGCAAGGCGATCGTGCGAATGGGATTTTTTCGATAGCTCTTGCTTCAAAGACGCATTCGCTTCTTGGCATTCCACATGCTTCTTCCTCAAGTCGTCCGCATGCTCCATCAATTTCAATAACTGATCACTCTGGGCCTTCGTTTGTTGGGTCCCAATTTGATCCAACTCGGAGTATGCCCTTCCCATAGCAATGACTTTCTCCTCGAGCTCATGTTTCTTTGTCTCCACCTCCCGCCGCTCCTCCTTTTCGGCTTGCAACTTGGTAGTGAGGTTGTTAATTTCTGTTGAGTACTTGTAACGTGTATTCTGGAGTGATTCGAGGTGCGATGATCGTGCCTGGGAAAGATCCTCCTGTAATTTGGAAATATAACGTTCATTGTCGCTCATCATTTTGTGCAGCCGCTCGGTATTCGACGCGAGGCCTTGGGCATCATTCACTTCATTAGACATTTCGATTTCCCTCGCAGTCAGGTCATCGTTGCGCTTCTTCAATGTATCATTTTCCTTCTCCAGATTTATACACTGATCAGCAATTGATTGGAGCTTCTTTAATGAAGTATTGGAAGCATCCAACTTTTGCAACAGGGACCCGTTTTCACTCTCCAGGAGACTGTTCGTTTTTTTATCCTCGGCAGCTTTGCACTTGGCATTTTCAATGTCGGCTTGTGTCTGCGACCACTTTGATTTACTGGAGTTCAAATCAGCCTGGAATGATTTGGTCTCACTTTCCTTCTCCTCCAGTTTCGACTCAAGGGACTTATTCTTAGCCTCAAGCGATGCAATATTCGACTTGCACTGAGAAACCCTATCCGACATACTCGTTTTGTCCTGCTCAAGCGTGGTTGCAATTTGTCCCGCAGCCTCCAGCGCACCCTCGGCACCTAACACTTTTCTTTCCAACTCCAGCACCCGTTCACGATACCTATCGCACTGTTCCCTGTACGCCACCAACTCAGTCTCTTTTTCACGTTCCGAATTTGTGGCATGGCTGACATTATCCTCGGCAATATTGAGGAGCATTTGATTCTCCGCTTCGAGCGAAACTATCCGCTTGCGCTCCTCATACACCACTTGTTCCATCTTGGCGCTCTCTCGTTCTCTTTCCAAGATGCGATGGCGATACGATGCGCATTCTTCTTTGTACGCATCCAAATCACAAACGAGTTGGGATACATATTCATCCAACTTGTCATCGGCAGCACTTTCCATGGCCTTCAGCTTTTCTTCGTGCTTTCCCATATCCTGAAGTTCCCGTTCTTGCTTACGGAGATCTCGTTCCAACTTGGTGACCTTGCTGTCCATTTCTTCCTCCTGTTCGCTTAGCTTTCGTTTCATGCGATTTAGGTCTGAGGACAGGCCATCGTTTTCGCGCTTTAATTCGTCGCTTTGCCTTGAGAAGACTTGCTGTTGTTCTTCCATTTTCTTTGAGAAGGCTGCGTCATCTCTACGCTGTTGAGGCGAATCACGAACCATTTTGTTCTCATCATTCTCATGACGTGACTCGCTGTGAACACCTGCATCATTCGTCAAAGTCCTAGTTGGCAGACCCTCATTGTTTCCTACTTTGCACATCATTTCTGCCATGAGACTGGAATGCAATGCCTTCTTGGGTGTCTTTGGCTTTGACGATGTTAATGATTGTTCAACAGTAGAAACAGGCTTTGGCACTCGACCGAAATTCAATGAATTCTGTATCAAATGTTTCTTCTCGGCAAAGGACTTCGGTTCGTTGTTGTTGGAAGGCGATGAAGACTTTTTCATTAATTTTTCTTTCTTCATTGGAATAGCACTAGCATTAGTCATGTTGGCAGTTCTTTGGGCAGTCTTCTTCCATGATATTTTCTTTGGTGATATCACATGTGCAGGAGACTCTGACACATGATGTGACTTTTCCTCCATCCTTTGCTCATTTTCCCGCTTATGTTGCTCCATCAGCCGCTCTTGCTCTTGCTCTTGCTGATGTACTGACTTCCTAGCAATTTCCTCCAGCCGTTTCTGTGCCTCCTCCTTCTCCCTTGTAGCCTTCTCGGCAGCCTCACGCAATGTCTTGATTTCATCTTCTTTCGTGAGTAGATATTGAGCCATCATCTTGTCTTGTGATTGCTGCGGTGAACCCTGCTGACGTAGTGGTGGCTGGACTGGTGGGTGCTGCTGATTTGACAATATCTGCTCCTGATTTGAAAATAGATGCTGTTGCAAACTTGACAATTGCGGGTTTGTCTCATGTTGATGCGGGTGATGCTGCTGCAGACTTGACACTGGCGGATGTGGCGGCGGCTGTGACTGTTGCTGTATCGGATGCTGCAGCTGTTGCACCTCATGAGCACGATGATGTCCATCACCATTGCTTTCCCTAATCGTTGGTGGCGTGGCCAAATACCGTTCAACACGTGGCAATAAATCCTCATTCATTTCCACTGGCAGCAGCTGTTGTTGTCCATTGCTAGAGCTGGGTATTAGAGGTGTAAAATTTGTAGAGAGTGTTGAATCGTCTCCATATTCACCTTCTTCGTCATCGCTATCATGGGTATCCAGCGATGGAAAGGCGTTGATCACCTCTTGATACCCTTGATTTTCTTGCCGTTTATGATGATGATTGTTATTGGTACTACCAGAATAGACCCACACGTCTTGGTCAGTACCAACAGTTTTGGAATTTTTGGTAGGTGACGGATCTCGTCCTTCACGCGTCCAACCACTCTCGGATGCTAAATCTCCAGTGGGATCACTCGCCACCCTACCATTGTTGGCATTCACACCCATTGCAACACCGTCTCCCTGCTGCTGTTTCTTGGCGTCCTTGCTCTTGCCACGCAATCGTTTCTTAATCTTATTCGAAGCCCGTGACAATATCGTACCGGAACCCTTGCTGTGTTTACTCTCGATACTCTTTTTGGAACCTTCGTCTGTTTCGTCTCCTCTGTCGGTATTGGTGTCGTTGTCTGCAAGCATGACATCTCCAATGTTGTAATAATCACCACCCCGTCTGTTAGTATTGGCAATCCTATGATCACCAGCCATTGCGACGACTCCGGCACTGTACGACTTCTNCATTAAAATGAGGATAATACGAAGAATGATGATTATTGGGAGATGGGGATCGATATAAACGAGACTGTGGCTGTGACTGTGGCTGTGGTTGTGCCTGATGCTTTGGATTAGTATGCTTGGAATGATGCTTGGACGACTTACTTCGAGGAGGAGTATAATAATGACTTGCCAGATCACGATGCGATCGATGCGAATGATTATTACTGTGGCTATTGCTATGACTGCTGCTAGCTGCACCCTCTCGCGATGGAGGAGTGTAACAATCCCGCTCTACGGGACTTGATAATGCTTGTCGATGCTGCTGCTGCTGCTGCTGCTGCTCGCCCTCGGATGAATGCCGTTGAAGACGCTGCTGATGATGATGAGGTGCCTGTGGTGGATACTGACCATGCTGTGGCTGTATTCTTCTCGTGCCATCGCTATGCCGTCGATTTTCCCTGCTGCTGTTGCCATTGCCTTGGTGCTTCCTCGACGACGTGCCAGTTTTTCTAGAGGATTTGGTTACTGTGGTAGTTGGCGTGGCCAACGACGACGATGATGCTTCGCAGGGTGACGAGGAAAAGTAGGAGGCATGGTTTGAAGCGCGGGGGGTTGGAACGTCAATGGCAATTGTTGGTCGGCGATGGCCTCCTCCTCCCGAAGTCATTTTATTTTTTGTTCAACGCCGAGATGATTGAGAGAGAGGAGGGAAATAATAATTGAACTTGGGGGCTTATTGAATAGCGCTATATCCCATTAAGAGACCGTGTCATGTTGCCATAAGAGGCATTCATTGTTAACACCATGCTGTCATAAGATGGGGGTCTACTTGCGGTATGTTAGTAGATGGCGGCACCATGGTGCAGGACAAAATAGTTGAGCCGGCGGCAAAAATGAAAGTGGTAACGACGACAACAAGAAAGCCGTTGTTGTCGGCGATGGAGACGCAGCAATTGAGAACACTCTTAGATGGGACTACTTGAGTCGTGATGAGCGATATGTCAGAATAAGTGCCATTTCAGCGATCATTGGAATAGGAAAGTTGATGGGACCTATTTTACTCAGGATGGACACAAATAAATGGAAAATAAATGGACATGTCAATTGCATCGCGGCCTAGATACGGAGCTAGCTGTCTTGGTCGGCGGGCACTCTGTAAACATTTTGAAAAGAAATCGACGTGACCATGATATCATGGTATGATAGATGATGGATGATTCGTCAACCTACATCAATGCCAACCCCACCCTTCTATCTCAAAAACAGCTTTCTGCTTGGTGCCTTAGACCTACCCAGCCCAGAGGCAATCACAGGCTAGAGGCCTGGTGAGCTAAGGCTAAGGACCCCACAGTCCTCAGCCCTAGATAGATTCCATCTTTCTCTTCCATCTCGGCTAAACTTTTTGCATTTGGGGTAGGTCGTAGCATACCACCACAGTATGGCAGATGTTCATTCTCACTTTGACGGCTTATCCAGCCTAATACCATTAAACGGATTCACCATCTTAGCTCGAGCACGCTTTGTCCCACAATTCCTTATCGGCTTTATTGCATCACTTACAATTAGATTAGTTGCAGGTCAGACTGGTTTTGCAATGCTTCCAGTGGATCATTGCTTCCCTTCATGAATGGGAGTTGGATAAAATACACGTGGGGGTGTATTGTGCTTTGGAACCAATCAAAGCAGAAGGGAGATATTTATGCTCGGAGATATCCAAAGGTTATAATTTGTAGTTTACTTACCAATTTTGATATGGCGGAGGTACCAACACGAATATAATAAAGATGAATAATCAAAAAGAAGAAGATGATGAAGAAGAAGAATACCAAGTAAGGTAACAAAACGAACAAAATATGACAACAGTATTAGAAGAATGGTGGATACTTTCTGGTGGAGTTTCTCAGTTGTTGTATGCAATTTTAGCTGCGCAAAGTCAAAAAGTGCGAAGAGGATATTGTTGATATGCAAAAGAATGAGTGTCGGAAATTGGTGGATGAGTATTCAGAAAAGGACTAGCTCCAATCTTATAAAATGTCCCATGAGAAGAACATATGGGTACCTGTATCTACATATTGTATGAACTCAGTCCAAAATCTGTATCAACGTTTTGAACAGTGATTTAAAAAGATATCATGTATTGCATTTTATTGTTTCAACAAAATTACAAATGGTCCAAGTTTGGTGGTGATGGCAATAACATGTAAATAGTAATGCATATAAACATCTTCAAAAAATGAGCCGCCATCCCAGACATATGGTAGAGGGGCCTTTTCTGTTGCTATGTGGAACATCCGTAGCGGCAGAGCAGGAGGATTAGAGGGCTCTTTTTGGACTATGGAGTCAATGAATGTGGATCTAGGGGTTTTACAGGAGACGAAGCGGACACAGGGAATTTACATGTACCATTATGTCAGTATTATTGCTGCTGGTACTAACAGCGCCTTGCAAGGGGGGGTGCACCTTTTGGAGGGACAGCAGTCTTTATGAGGTGGAGGATGTGATAAAACACGGGCTGGACATCATTGCGTTCCATTTGGTGACCGGGCGGGACTGGTTTTTCATCATGGGTGCATATATCCCACTCTCGGACCTCGCCGGGTTGGAAGACGTTGAGAAGACATGATAGCAGTGCCCAAAGGGGTACCTACCTATTCTTGCAGGAGATTTAAATGTCAACTTGGAATCCCCTTCAGAGGATGAAAGAGGCATGATGATTGTAGAGCCGGTAGATACCATGGCCATGGATGTTATTGTCTGCATGACCCGCCAATTCAGACAACAACAACAACAACAACGACATCAGGTCCGAGGTCGTTGAACTTGGCGGCAGTGTCGGCAAGGGCGATGGGTATCATCCCAATCCAATTATTTCCTGGGTCACATTTCCAACCATCAAAAGTTTAGGAACGTCAGCCTATGCCTCACACTCCATTCATAATCGGACCACCAGGCCATTGTAGCGGAATTTTGTTCAGATCCACGGAAGCAGCTAAAGGCATATCGCCGACGCCGACATCGATTCCCCATTCGGTTGTGGAAATATGGGCCTCGGATGGAATTGGAAGCTACATCAATAATTAATTAATTAATTACCTATTAAATCGGATTACATATCTACGACTAGTATATAACCG
>JAZGVS010001019.1:0-11194 GCA_037356235.1 Bacterosira constricta
TTCCACCAGCCGTTTGTTAGATACGTGGCGTAGGAGTTTACATAATTCATATGTTCCCAGGCGTTGCGTTTGTAGAGGGAAGTGTTTCTTTAGCTTACCGACTGCAAAAATCAAGTATTATGTTGGTTTTTCCCTTCCTCCAACCAGTTCATCCACAAGATTAGTTGTGAGCACGATGGTGCTTGGGAGGAGTTGAAGGTATTTGATGGCGAGCACGGTCGATGGTGTCATGTTCTCTCATACGGGGGGAAAGTCGCTTATTTCATTCTCATATTCTTGTTCATACTGGCTCCCATAATTGTTGGTGCCCGTGTGCCCTCGTCCTCCCGAGTTGAACCTTCTCTGTTCGGTGTGGTCTCTTCCGCCACGTCCCTGAGGATGATGGTGGTGGTGTCGGCTTGCCTGTCGTTGCTGTTGGGCCCTGTCCATATTGGTTGGGTTTCCATGATTGTGTCCGTTTGATGTCCTATCGTCATCAGAATCGTCTGAATCGAGGATATCGTTGTTTAATGCCGTCGCCGAGGGCTTGTTTGCTCGTTGGGATTGTGTATGCCATTCTCCTGCATCGTCGTTCATTGTCATTGCTATGGGGTTTTTTCCGCTATTTTTGTTCTTGTGCCTAGGATGGCTGGTTTGTTGTGCTGGTTGACAATGGGCTGGGTAGTTTATACCGGGCGGTTGCGGGCTCTTTTGTTCTCCGATGGACGCCGACGTAGTGTTACTAGGTGGGTGCCTGCTATGGTGGGGGGGGGATTTCCGGTTTGCTAGTTATTTTCGAAAATTTATACCATCTAATCTGTGCCATAAGATCGATTATTCTATTCATTAAAAACTATTATTACACAATATACGTCGGACCACATCGCGTTCACTCTGAGGCCATTCTAGTCGCCGTAACACCCCCACCCGCGTTACCCGTCTTGGCAAACTCGACAGCACAGATTCCGTATTGCAGATGGGTGGCCATTTATGAAGCCAACAGCTACCATGGTTGAGGTGGTCACTCGGGCGGGGAGGTAGGTTGAGGTCTAGGCTGAGGTAGGTTCGTTCAGGTTTGTTCAAGTTCGTTCTCTTGCTATCTACATCACAATCAGTGGTTAAGGATTCAGCTATAAACCTCATTTTAACATTTATTTTTCGCGTGATCGAGTGCGCAGTGACGTTTTGTCACCGAGGCCTCTTAAACGTTGTCAACCCCACCCAAGCGTTCGGTACAAATTCATGTAGACCTTGTGTGCCGTATGATAAGTCAGGCAATGGTGCTCAGACTTCCGTTCCACACATGTCATGCAGCCCTCGGCCAGGGCTCATCAATATATATCGAATGTTTTTCTGAATCACGACTACCGCTGACTTATCCTGAGCAGTCTCCGTTTATTTGAAGAAGCTCGCGTTTTTGTCTCATCTACTTCTTTGTCGACCTCCGTCGGCAACAACACCTCTTCGTGTCTTCGTAAACCTCCATCGACAACAACAACTTTGCAGACGATTGCTGTCGTCATCCTAGTCTCTTGAGTGTCTTCAACCTTCGACATTGACTTCTTCTATTTTGTCTTCAAAAAAGACTATCATGTCCTCTCCTGCGCCGACACACCCATCGACACATCTATCGGATTCACACCCAACAAATTCGCATCCGAAGCATCATATCAGCAGAGCATCCGGCAACAATGAATACTAATCCATCACCTGGATCCTGGATCAACACCACCAAATGACCATCCTGCCTCTTCCACTGCTACCAACTCGACAGATGGTCTATGTCATGCCCCACAATCAAATATTCATATACTGGATGAGTACTATCGGTACAAATATGCAACATCATCACGAAAATTGAGAATGCAACGGTAGCAACAACAAACCCAGCAACATCACCAACAATGAAACAACGACAACAGCAGCATTGGCCTTCTATCAAATCAACAATAACCACAATACGTAGCATTGACAAGCAGCATAATAGGTCCAACAAACAAACTCCCATTGGCATTGATGATACAACAATACAACCAACTGCATGGCGTAACCCACAATGACATGATTACAACAAAGACTTGAGGACAACAAAGCAGCAACAACGGCCGCTGGCTATGGCATTACGCCATGGCAAACTGAAAACAATATACACACTATACAGTAAACTAATGATAAAGATGAAAATATAGACATGGAAATGTAAATAATATATTCTAATATGCAATACTATATATATATTCTAATATGCAATACTACTTTGTCTGAAGAGCGAATTGGTGGTATGAGAACGGGCGCAGTATTCGATTGTTGGACTGTTGGAGCAATTGGTCGAAATGAAGAATTTGCTGGATGACGCTGATTTGATACTAATACTAACGATGCAGCCCGGACGGGGCTACGCAGTGATTGGATTGGTCGTTTTGTTGACGGAGCGCGAATCGGCGGAGTGAGAATCGGCACTACTTTCCGAACAATTGGAATATATTTAGTTGCAGTTGGAGCAGGACTCGTACAATTATGACGACGATTGGAGTGATCAATTGTTGGATGTGACTCCCATTTCTTGCTTTTACCTGGCTGGCGACCAGTTTTCCTCTTAATTGGCAACTGCTGGGCAGTATTTTGTTGAGCTGGAAGTACCGCTGCAGTTGTATCAGCCTTTTCACGACTGACATCGGCATTGTTGAGCTCGTAGTTGCTGTCGAGGCCAATGTGCCGGTTCGAAGTACCGAGACGAGCAGGGAGAGCGAGTGTGCCTGGATTTTGACGCTGAGAAGGGCTGATAGACTGCTCGCTCTCTTTATCTGATCTTACTACGGTCGGCATGTTGATCGGAGGGCCGGAAATGCTGGTTGGCGTTGTTGTGGTTGATGGATTGGCGGAGGCGGAGATTGTCGGCTCGCGGAGGTTCTCATCGGAGGAGGAGATTGTCGGCAATTTCTCGCGCTTCGGATCATGATCGGATGCAGATTGGCCATGGCGCCATATGGCCCACAATAAGAATCAAGAATGATATTGGCTTATGCTGGCTTATGTACGAATTATAGTGGGCTAATAGATAATCATATTCACCCACGTAGGAAATAGTATAATCCTACATACGCATTTCGTACCGAGCTCGAAGTGTAAGGGTCAACATGTTTGGCGGGAAAGAGCCGAGTAGAGATCCACTGATCGTGGTTACGGCTGGCGGGGCCGGCGCCAGGGCCGGCGGGGCCGGCGCGACACTCTTAGGGCGCTTCTCGATTTGTTTCTACACAACCGATCATATGTAGTAACTACTATTTAGGCACGCTACTAATCTAGAGGGTGTAGATAGGGTGTCAATAGGGAGGCCGTCAACGACAATATCTGAAAAAAGTGGCGGAAGCCGGACGCCATACGATATCGTACCCATAGAGTCATAGTTGTTCACACGCTTCAATCAAATCGAACAAACGTTAAAAACAAAAATGATAGAGGAGGATGCCAGCCAAGAGCTGAGTACACCGTTGTTGCAGCCGGCTGAACCAGGCGATGATCTTAGCCATATTGGGGAGGTAATTTTGCCCAACCTCACCCTTACCTCCGAACTTCTTGGCTCCAACGGCAAGAAGTTGGCAAACGAAGCATCAGAGCTTGATGACGTGCCTCCTCCCAATGCGAGCAACAACAACAGCAGCAACAACAATGTCGTCGATTTTGAGTCTCACTTCTCTCTGCGCATCCCTACATCCACCGTCCACTTCCGAGGCTCCATCCTTCGCATCATCGACACAGATCAGGACCAGATCATCTTACAACAGCAAATAAGCGACGATGGTAAACAAAGCAAGGTACTCGTCAAAAGAAACTCTCCAGGAACATACGCTCAACGCTCCCTCCGCATTGGATACACACTCATCACCATTCTCTTCCTCGGCTTTCTATTTGTGTTTTGTTTCCAAGTGTTACTATTCCTCTTCATTGCACTGCCCATAGATGGTGGGTACACATCCAGCAATCCAACTGCGGATCCGTTGGCGGTGGTGTCGACTCTCTTTTCCTTTCCGATAATGATGTATGGCATGTCTTCATTGATGACGATGGGATCTGCTTTTGTGGTCGATACCTACAATGGGGCGGCACTCTTCAGCTCGACGATTGTGGAGGTTCTCTACATGTGTGTCTTTTTGGTTGCGCCAATTCTGACGTTTGCGATTAGTCTCATGGCTAAGGATGATGAGCCTTGGAGGAAAACGGCATTAGGGTTGGCGATTATGGTTTGTATCACCTTTTGTGTTTGGGCTTTGGCTGTAACATACCGTGAAGTACAAGCATGTTTTTGGTTGGTCGAAAGACATTTCTACACGGATGATGAAGAATCACCAGATGATAGTGGTCAAGAAGAAAGTCAAGATATCCGATTGGCAACGAAATGGAAACGATTGACGAAGATTGCCAACCGAGCATTGATTTTGACACAGACCGCCCGGTATTCTGGCGAGAAGAAACAAAGATACCATATTCTAGCTGGAACAGATACATCTTCGAGTTTTGGACATACACCCCTTGAAACAAGCATTAGTCTATACAGTCGTCTTACCTCCCTTTCATTCTGCTCTAAAACTCTGCGAATGTTTGAACCTATCGATCCCAAACGAGTGTATAATTCAGATGAAATACGTGATATCTTACCATTTAGTGAGTAGCATCATATCATATGCCATTTTTATTTTGATTATTTTTCATATTTCATCTTCTCATACAATTACGTTTTCTCTGCACGTATTATATTATTACTGCATACAGTGACCAAGAATAATTGGTCTATGCAGAAGATGTGGTGCATGGGTGACACCCGTTATCGCAACGTTGTTGTTGCACGTGGGCCTTCGGCATTGACCCCTGACCAGATCAAGTATTCCTTGGTATGCACAGTTACTAGCAGTGTCGTGGTGACATTGCTGCTAATCGGATTTTTAGCTTGGATGGAAATTGGACTAGGAAGTTATCTAATCGTTGCCGTGATTTCACTGCTTTGTTGTGTCGTTCCAATCTTTAGGAATGGATTGGAGATGTACAGGATGTACGATGGAGTGAATGCTGATGAATCTGTCGATGTAGGTGAAGAAGATGGAGCCAATCTCTTTCAGGTAAATTGTTCTACTCTATTATTATGATTGTGTCATACTTGGCCAACACTTGTTCCTTGTTCAATCATATTCTAACCTCTTTTAGGTGTGGGAGACATTGCGTATCACTGAGCCGAAACCATGGTATTGCTATTTACGAATTGTAATTGAAGTCGTATTTTTGTTCCTCTGGCCTCTCATAAGCATGCTTATCAAAAGAAACAATCCGGTAGCATTTGTGTTTGTTATGCTGGGAAGCTTTACATTTCTGTGGCGTTATTTCGATGCAGGTGCTGTACTGGAAGAGCTTGGCTCATTGTCTAATGTCGGAGATAGCTCTGTTACTCACCAGGAGAAGTACCGATTAGGGGAAGTGATTGGAACAGTCATCACCAACAAAGGTATGTAGTGACCATGAAACAGCATCTGTCAGTCCAAATATGCACTCTTTTTTCAATCTTGCAAATGATTTTGTTTTAGGTCGACGTTGGTGGTCCTGGATCTTCATCATTTTCTTTTTGGCCATATTTGTCCTATTCCTGTCCTCTCAAGACAGTTCGGACACAGTGCAGCCACAAGATCGAGCTGCTCGCCCGCCAATCCTACTTGTTGATGATTTTTACTACCCGTCACAAGAAGGAACACTGGCATATCCGACATGTGCGCTGAACAAAGGTTTCGAATTTCCAGGTATGTGGTATCAATGTTTCTCGTTTTCAGCCCTCGTCAACTACTACGATTAATATTTATTCATGTTTTTGTATTCATAGGAGGCGCTGGATCTGACCTAGGCGATTACAGTTTTTTGTCAGCAATGGCATATGAGAAAGCTATGGTCACCAAGTATACACTCACTCAATGGTTTGGTGCACCGGATCTTGTTGTCGACGAAGAAGAATTTGTAACCGATTGGAGAGAAAATAATTCTGCTAAAAGCGCTGTATATTTTAAGCTTTTTAGCTTGACTTCGGTTCCAGGCTATGCTATCATGAGCATTCGTGGAAGGTTAGTGTATTTTGTCTGATTAATCGTTGACCGATTTAAATGGACATTGTCTTTATCATCTTGCTCTTTTGCTTTCGTTGTTGAATTTTTAAGTGAAACGGCCTGGGATTGGATCTCAAACATGCGGCTTTGGTCGGCGGCTGGGCTTGCTCAAGCGGTAAAATGGGCAACGCCCTTTGGTTGGGTGTGGGACCCAATTCTTCCAGGTGATTATACGGTATCTAGTTTGAACCTTGCATTACACCATTTTCTCATGTTCTTCCAGACTTGATCAATCTTGTGAATTGGGTGGAATCGTCAACCGTCGCGAGCGTGTCTTACTACAAGACAACTACAGAATTTGTAAACAATGTGCTTGCCGGGTATGGTAAAAATGATGGACATGATTTCTCTAATATTCGTGTAACTGGTGCAAGTCTAGGGGGCGGGCTAGCGATTATTACTGGGGCTCAAACACAAGCGTTTGCTATCGCCATCTCTGGGTTGGGAGCTACTCTCTCACGTGAGACGTTCGACCCTCCAATAGAGTTGGACAAACTCAATGCTCAAACTTTCAACTTCATCCCTGAAAGAGATTACATTGCTAGAATTGGTGGCCGGGCATCATTCTTGTAAGTGAATATATTATGGTATAATGTTTGAACCTTGCATTGCACAATTTCTCATGTATTGTATTTGCATTGCTGTTGTGCTGTGTTGTGATTCCATGCAGTCAAAACGGTGAATGCATTGCACCAAAGAATGATTTGTTTGCTTGTCATTCTATGTGGAGGTCAGTATGTGAGATTGCCTTCAGATGCGGATCATCTTCCCGTCCAGTAGTTTGCCGATGTGTCGATCAGTTCGGTTACTCTCCACCACTACCAATTAATGGTACGACCCGCTCATTTGAGGAGGCTTGTCAAGAGGCAAACACAACGTGGTATGAGATGTTCCCTAACTGATCACTTAGCTTTCACACGGTCGGTCAAGATATTTGTTGGGGTTTGACCATTTCTGTGTAGACCATAATTGATATCTTAATATTGTTGAAGAAATTAGAAACCCAGCCGGACCTATACCAATTTTCATGATGCTGTGATTGGTTCTTAACTTGCACATGTCACATAGTACATACTTAGTTTATCCACAGAACAGCATAACCTGAAGAGCTGCCATGTGGTTAAGGGGAAAGAAAATAGCCTGAAGAGAACAAAGTCATCCTAGAACTGCTCGCCTGCCCCAACACCGAGGAGTCCATCAAGCTTACCAAGAGCATTAGAGAAACGTTCGCAATTGCCATGGTCATCGTCGAGCAAACACTCTTCCAAGAGACCCGATGCAGTAACTTCTTTGTTTCCTTCGATTTTGCGGTCGATCCAAACTAAGATCGCGGTTCATCGTGACGGTGACACCATAAAGATTATTAGATGTAATTGTTCACAAGAAATATAATTCCATACCATAAAAAATAACATCAGCAGAAAGGCCTTGTAAGCCAGTCTCAGGGCAAGTTCATCACATACAAATTACATACAGCTAGACATACCATTAGCAAAGTGAGCAGTTTCTTCACCAAAAGCTGAAGCAGCAGCCCGGACATCAGCAAGCGCAGCTTCTAACTCTGGTGTCATTTCCAATTTCGCCATCAAAGGCTTTGCTCGGATAGAGGGTACGGTTTGCGAGACAAATGCCGCAGTAGATGAAACCGAAAGGGCGATGGTAACCAAAGAGATAACAGATTTCATTTTGAGGACTGGTGTAATGAGCAATGCGAGAGGAGAGATGATGCTAGATAGAGCCTGTGCTGATTATCAAGTGGAGCGAGGGACGACGGTTGAACAATGTTGATTTGATAGTAATGGAGATGCGATGAATGATGTTATGAGAGATGACACCTTAGATCCAATATTGGATCTAAGCAGGTTGACAATTGTCTCGTCAAACTCAAAGAGGTTCTGATTTCTGATGACTTGAAGCTTGCATGCAGCTTGCAATAATCAGAACTGATGTGTCTAGAGAACTCAGAACTCAGAAGCAGAAGCAGTGTGCGAGCGTGTTGTGAGTTGTGAGTTGTGAAGTTGGTTGAAGCGTTGAAGCTAGCTGTGTTGAAGAAGATCTAAGAGTTACGCGCCGGGCATCACTTTGAGCTTCTCGGCGTCAGAAAGCGACTTCCCCCGATCGCGCGCTCTCCCACGCACATGAACCACAAAGAACAGCTGTGAAACTCCAGTGAAACTCCCACCAGAAGCTTCCACCTTCCACGACACCTCTGACACGAAACACCGAAACACGAACACTACGATATGATGTCTAGATACCTAGTGTATCTAGCAGCTATGTAGCACGATCTCTCACACTCACACAAAACGAGAGTAAAGAATAAACGCCAAATCAAACCACCTTTTACGAACAACCCAACAAACACCATGTTATCCCAATTGAATGAAGTCGGAAGTGGCCGCGACAGGAGCATGTCGGCAGAGGACAAAATGATGTTCAAGTTAGGGCGCCCGTTTGATGATGTAAGTGGCATGGTTGTTCGGTCGCAGGAAAGCGTGCACTTCATGTTCATTGCCACGAAGCAGAACTCCGACTGGTGAATGGTGAACTCCGCTACGTGTGCTGATGTTATGTAGATGATACGACCATCCAGCCCATCGTCTTGGCCCTGATGTATGGGTTCGTATGAGGTGATGACTGTCGAACAAATTGCATTCGAACTGGGCGCCGGCCGAGTCACCCAGCGAGACTTCCGCGCACGTTGCACCTTGCACTTGCACCCCCGACCGGCCGCATGATGTATCTTGCCTGTATTATTCCCCGTTCTATGTTCNTTCCCCGTTCTATGTTCTACGCCTTTGAGCCACTCAAAGTTGCCCTCCATTTTTACGAGCAGAATATGAACTAACCGAATGCCTATCACCCTCTGTCTCTTACAGGACTCTAAAGCGACAAACACTCCTAAGTCAACGCCTCCAGCCACACCTTCTAAAGTTGGGTCTGGGTCTCCTGAGCAGGAAGTCTTGCGGCCAATTTCTATGCCTGAGCCGTTCAAAATTTAGACGCGCAGCGAGGAATATATTTTCAGGCATCGTAGGAGGTTGGATGCTGGAACAAAATAGTTGCGAAGGCCCGTTTTATAATTCATTTTGTATATAAGTACCTTGATGACGGAAGAGCTCAGTGAATGATCTTTGCAAGGACCGAATTGATGGCGTAAAGAACGTTGTATAAACTGTTAATTTATGTTTTATCTGATACACTCCTGCCAACATTTTGTTATGTCAATTAGATGAGAGATTTGAACCTTGCCTGACGTGCCGAGTAATACCAGCAGAACTTGAAACTAAATAGATGCATTTGTTGGGAGAAATAAATAAAAGCATCGTTAGGTTGCGCTGCGAATTCACCTGGAATGTGAAAAATTCAGAGGTAAGTTTCATTATTTGTTGTTGTCTAACCAGGACCATCATATTTTGATAATGAACCAATCGTTGTAGCAATCAGTCTTTGATCTGGAAAATCTCTGACCCGAAGTTGAAGACAGGCAAACTTACTTAGATTTACCATAACTACTTAACTACACCGTGCACCGGACAACTTACTTCCATCATTTTTCATGTAGAAAAAAGTATGGAAGGTACATGAAACACAAATACTAAGCCAGATAATCAAACAACTTGTTTGCTGGTGTATTGAATGAGGAATTAGGTCTCAAACCAAATAGGTAGCTTAGAAAATAGTCCATATCTTTCATACTAACTCATAAATGATAGGAATTATCTTCAATACAAAATTCCCCTCTGTCCTAAACACTGGCAAGGAAATCTGATCTGAAGCATCAACCATGCATTCGTGCACTAGTTGCACATGGCCGTTTGATTTCTTGCCTGACTCACAACATATAAAGCAAACGCACTCTTGCACAAATAAAAATCTCTCATAGAAACAAGTGATAGACTAGTTGCTTCCCTTTTTGCAAAACGCAGAACCACCTCTCATTGTCATTTCATTGAGGCGAGAATAATTGAGTTCTATGCTAGCCGATGCTAGTCTATGCTAGTCCATAATCGCAACACGCATCAATGTCGCTTCCACCCCTGCAGAATATCTCCCAACAACACAACCATCCCAGTATATTGGAACCCCCACCACCTCTACCCCCACCCCCACAGCAGCATAGCGTGCACAAGCAGCATCCCAGCCACCCCAAAAATCCCAAGAACAGGATCATAATAAACCATTCAACGGCAGACCACTGCGATGGATCTCGCGATGCCATATCGTTGAGAATTTCGTCAATGTCTTGTGTTCTTCGGTGTACAGTCGTGGACCGAATTGATGACTCTACTTCCATTTTGGGTATATTGCTAGGTGATATGATGCCAACGACATCGCCGACGATTCCATTCGTATTTTCTACCTTTCGACCCATAATGAAACGGGTTCTTTCATCTTCTCCAACTTCAGCCGACGAAGATGTTGTCACGGTGCATATGAGCACTGCCAATATTAATACACTACCCAACCAGGATGCCATCATTATTTCTCAATTTCTTTGGACCATGGAGGGAGATTGCCAGAGCATCAATAATTTTGAGAACTCAATCCTTTGCTGCTTGATTCCCTGATTTCAAATTTCAACGGTAGTACAATACCTCGATACGATACAATTCGTAGTACTGAATATCTCAACTCTCACTCTCAACTCTCAACGCCCGCGCGCGACTAAATCTTGAAATCTTCTCTTCTCGTGTCATGCGCACGATGCGCGCGTGGTGTCACAGGCAGCGCAGGTAGGACTCAGGACTCAATCGACCTCCAGCCGCTCCAGCTCCAGGCTCCCCAGTCAGGACCTCAGTACTATGTAGGACCACGATCAGGTACTACATAGGACACTCGCCCAGTACAGGACATCCAGTTAGTCCCGAGTTAGTCGTAACAATATCGTCCGTCTGTATGTCGAGCGTCGAGGCAGCTATCTACCTCCGTATCGTAGGTTCGTACATACAACATAGATACCTACCTACGATACTACAACTTCTGTTCCAAATGCCGGCCATTTAGGCTTTTGCCAAATGACCGGCATTTATTACTAATTCCAGAGCATGTGAATATTAAGTATTGATTCCTAC
>JAZGVS010001020.1:0-11061 GCA_037356235.1 Bacterosira constricta
CCGTTTCCAATTCCTTCTACAGTTATCTCGTTGGCCATCCCCAAGTAGCAAGTGATGGCTTTGACCACTCCAGCCATAATCATTATTGTGGCCTCATCAGAACATCCATACCCAAATAGATTGCATGCAGCAGCCATGCACCGTAGTGATTTTACATCAAAGACACATTTCTTTTTACCAAATAGATAGCGTAAATGTGATATCTTCTCAGAATCTTCTTTTGGCAACATTACTCGTGCTCCATTCGGTACCCAACACTGTTTCGAATCATGTGAGTTGGTAGTATATTTCAAATAGTGCGTAAATCGAGTTGCATTTCCCGATTGAAGATTCAATCCTTCAATGAGCTCATAATATCATATTGGATTGCCAGGAGTGACTGTGATCGCGCCAGTGTAGCATCCCAATGTGTAGTTGACAATACACTTTCCATCCTGAAAATCAGCATCTATTGTTGGCGAGACGTAAACAGGTACAGAGGCAATGTCTTGCGGATCATCCCAATCAATGTCACTTATTTTATATATATCTTCCTTAATCTCTCTGTTGATGTCGATGCTGATGTGAATTGTTTTTTGGCCTCTAGAATTTCTCTTTTAGCAACTTCTGCTTTTGCCATTTCATCAGCTAGTCTATCTTGTAGAATATCAGCTGCAGATTATTTGATGCATGGTTTCTTTGATGTTGATGAATCATTATTTGGCGGTGCATCAGATGATTGAGATTGTTGATTTGCATTGCGAGATGATTGAGATTAGCGTTTGTTTTTGGCTTTGGTTTCGTTTATTTATGCAGCGCAGTCCTTCTTTCAATTGAGCATCCAAATTGAATGTTATTCTTCGAACAGACAGGCAGACGGCTGCTTTGCTCCTTGCGTCGTCCAAAGATTGGAATCATCCAATTGCGGTGATCATTGCCCCACTAAAGTCGAATTGTTTTGATTTGTAGGTGTAGATAATATCATCTCCATCCTGGCCTATGTACTCCCAATAGATTTAGAGGGAGCAACTATTCACTCTCGCCATTGGCGAAAAAGGCACTTTTGATGGATGGCTCGTTGATCTTGATGTCGTCCACCAAGATATTAAAAATCATCAGATCCCAAGAACAGATTTGCCAAATTGTCCGACAGATGAAGGATGGATGCGATGGCTTTCCATACCGGCTTAAACTTTTTAGAGAGCGACATCCTAGTATTGTGCTTTCTTTCGTTATACTTCTGCTTCTGGCAAGACCGAATGACAAAAGTATCGCAGAATGAGAAGAAGAGACAAGAGATCAAGATGAATGACAGGCTATTCTATCTTTTGAACATTGACTTTGGATCTTTCTATCGCGATGTTGGTCTCATCAGCTTCTCAATAAAAGATACACATATGATAGATACGAAAGTAGAGTATCATTCACAGATACAAAAGTAAAATTGACATAACTTGGCCAGAACCGATAGACAGTCTGATAGACAAAGTGGTATCGATGTCCTAACTTGATGGGGAGATAAGTTCCACCATCTCAATCAAGGTGGGACACTGGGAATGTATCTCATATCAACGTTATGCGTTGATAGGATCTTGATCAAATCATCCCAACTACAGCTAAGTACGCTACGGTAATTTAATTGGAACTTCTGTAGTAAGTTTCTCGCGTTGAAAGTTAAAATTAAAAATCAAAAGATCGTTACGCGAGATCTGGCATGAGTAAAGTTGCTTTTTCGTATTATTCCTGCGGATACGTATGTACACTTTGACGGTAGAACTAATACAGAGGCTCTTCATGATGTGTGGCTTTTTACTTTCTCCTGGTGTTACAACTAATGGCTACTGCAAGGGCGAGTATACAATACATCAGGTCCATAGGATGGCGCCCAACGGGCCCATTGCCACCTGCCTATGTTAGCCTATGGTGCCGCCTGTCACTAGTTGTTTGTTGGTTGATAATATCATGCACCAGTTCCCACCAAGCTATTTCTAAGTGGATTGGATGGTTTCTCTTCAACCTGTAGTTGGGCAAAGGTGAATGAATATCAGGTACTAATTCAAACCAAGCCAATTCTAGAGGGATTGATTGGGTTATTTTTGACCTGCAGTTGGGTGAAGGTGGGTGACGTCTCTGTTCAATTTTTTGATGGCAAATGAATAAATTGGGAGGAATGGCTATAATGGCTATGAGCACATTCTTTTCAATACGAGTAGGAGAAGCAGCTACACCAATCCAAATGGAAGTAAGAAGGTTGCACCTATCTAGTGTCATAGCTTACTTTCTGACCTAGTCGTGAGACACCTGATTAGGTCTTGTAGATGACCACCTTGTAGATATTGACAGGTAAATTATTCTAAATTATGAGCTCTACTCATTAATACTTCTACATCTAGTAGCATCTAACAATGCCAATTGTTACTTCCAATTGCATCTTTTGCTGTCGAATTCTCATCGAATTCATGTCCCGCCATAAAGTTGTGGCCACTGATACCGCACCATAATTTCTCGCGATCTTATCCCAAGTCATAGCCATAGCTTACTTTCCGAACTAGTCATGTCTGAGTTCCCAACCAACAATCTGTACGAACTCTGCTAGCTTGTGCTGATTTGATATTTCCCAACACACTGTTGTGGCTAGATGGTGAAGAACGAGTGCTGTTCTTTCTCTGTCTGGGCGTTTTTGAACTCACTGGTACTGCTTTCACTGTTTTCGATTTCACTGGCACTCCTGTAGTGTTTTAAGGGATACTTGTTGGTTGCACTCCTGCAATTTTTTCAAACTTCACTATCTTAGCAAACTCGTTAACATAGCATGCTATACATGATGCAAAAGGCCCTCCACTGCAAAGGTTTGGTCAGGATATCTGCCCACATCTCCTCTCAGTAGGGCAATACTCAACTGATAAGTCTCCACAATTGATAACATCCTTGATATGGAAGATCTTGACATCCAAATGCCTAGTATGTTTACTAGAAGATCTGCCATTAAGAATGAGATGCATGGTTATGTGATTGTCTTGATTCAACACATTATCTTCAACATCGCAGCATTGAGCACGCATGAACATGAAGCTAAGTGTTTACAATATAGGCCCAATCGTCTCATCAGCCCCAATCAACTCATTCTCTGTTGAGCTTTTCCCGTTCATCTTCTGTTTCAAATATTTACTTATCACTGCACCTGTACCAAATGACATCATGGCACCAGTGTGACCTCTGTAGTCATGATTGATTGCAAAAGATGCATCCACCCACCACTTAATAATGACAAACTATCAGCACGGAGGATTAGCTTCAAGCCAATAGTGCCCTTGATATATTGCAAGACACGTTGTAGTTTCCCCTAGTCATCCTGATGAGGCAACTTCACTCTTGTAGTTAGAAACATTACTGCCATTTGCGTATCACGATGAACTCTGGTGCTGGCAAATAACACAGCGACCTGTTTCTTATCTAGTTTCTTTGCCTCTTCTTTATCATCGCAAACCTTGAAGAGATATTCCTGTGCAGGCGTTGTAGCTGTAGCATTCTCTACAAGTACCTTGGGGAAGTCTCTAATCACCTTGAGGAGATGTTCATTCATGTTCACAGCCACTTCTTCCTTGGTACTATAACCAAATGTCATGCCTAGGTAGAAGTGCTTCTTTCCAAGCTTCACAGTAACTCCTGGGTATATGTCATCCAAGTCTGGATCCTTATGCGCAATCTTGAGGTCATCTACATGCCAAATCACAGTCATTTGAGAACCGCCTACCATCATACTTGCCACACATGGATGATATGGATTAAACTTGGACCCCTCTGCTTCCAAATCCCCAACAAGCTTCTTGTAGAAGAGTAAGGCACTTTTAAATATTCCATATAGGGCTTTTTGCATTTCTACCATACAACATGGTCTCTCCCTTGCTGTTATGTGTCACATACTTGGTGTACATCTTGGGATCAACCTTCACCATCAACTTTGCTAGGACACCCTTAAGTGACATGTGTACATTATCATCATTTGGATCTACATCGATATGTAGGAATGTACCAGGTATATCCACTGTAGCCACATCACGCTCCTCAAATACATCAATTGTAGATGTCACAAAGACATTTTCATTCATTGCTGTGGAAGATATAGTCTCATCCTTGGTCATGGTTTCTTGCTGAGGTCTGCCATCAGCACATGATCATCCCTTGACCTTACCACCACATATCTTCTGCTTCAAGAAAATCATTGAGAATAGCGCCTTGCGCTTCTCTTTCTTACTTAAGCTATGTGCATACCTGTGCACGAAAGTAGACATGTCATGGTGTTGTTGTATTTCTTTCATTGCTGAATTCTCCTCATCAGACTCCCATGTCTGTATGTCCTTCTTCAACGAGAGCTGCATCATTGCATAATGCATGACATGGCTAAATAAGTCACACTTTGGTATTGGACTATCTTCAACATCAAGATTCATTTGATACTCCTTGTCTTGTGGGTCATATCTCTGACCTGCCATGGATGGTTCATACACTTGTGGAGGATGGCGCTGTTGCTGTGGGCGCTCATTTACTGGTTCCTCCACATCATCATCTCCATCTTCAAGTACATCTTCAAGTGCATCCTCAACCACAAATTCATCTTCTTCATTATGGTGTTGTTCATCATGTGCATCGGTCTCTATTATGACCTCAATATGAATGCCTTCTTTTGCTTGATTTGATGATGCGCTTGAAGTATTAGGTGCATCTGCATCGTCACTATTTACAACATCTACATCTTCTTGCGTGAGATTGGGGATGTCTGCATTGGCCAGTGCTCTGTGCGCTGCAGCACTGATGTCACCATCCACATCCACATCATTTGGATCTCTATCATTATCATAAACTGCAGGCTGCAGGTACAGTTTTCTCATGTTCAAGTGGCACTCCTAGAATTTCTGCAAGGACATCAAGTTGAGTTGAAGACGCTTGAACAATGGTTTCAATAAACTGGCGGAGATCTGAAAAATATTGGTAGTTTTTCGGATTTATTTCCGCTTATGGATTAGCATCTCTTCAGATGTCATCTCTACGTAAAGATGTTGAGATTTGTTCGAGGTCGATTTATTGTGCTTTCTCTAATTCAAAAGTGATCATGGCATTGGTGACAGATAGTGCCACTGTTCCATCTTCATAGTTCATAGAACCTCTTAGATTAGTAGTACTAGCTTTGTGTCTGTGATCTGTTCGTTGGTTGCCACCTCTTGGAATGATGTAGTTATAGTCAAATGGCTCCAGGCATATCTCAATCCGTTGGTAAGATTGTTGTACATGCTACTCATAGATAAGTGTGTGTGTGTGTAACTTGACCTCCGGCGCTGATGCATTTACCCATTTTACGTAATGATATCAATCACGGTCATGGGCAGTGCTACACCAGCGCCTATGCGCTTGCTGTTAATGAAATCAAAGGACTATCACAAGCGCGAAGCATGGGACAGAGGTCAAAGTTCAAAGGTGCAGTCATGAAGGATGCACCCATATTGCAAAACCAGGAGGAGTCTGTGTTAATCATGAGGCTAAAATAGAGATGCAGCTATGAAGGGTGCAACAATTGTGTCCAGTTAGGAGGAGTTTGTATGATGCATGGGGGTAGGATCAGAGGATGTGATCATGAAGGATGCACCAAGCAAGCTCAGTTAGGAGGAATCTGTTTTCGTCATGTGGGGCAAATGTCAAGTGATGCAGTCACGGCAGGTGCACAAACATTGGTAGACAAGGAGGGGTCTGCACAAGGCATGGGGCTAAATAGACGATGCAGTCATGATGGGTGTACGGACCATGTGCAGCAAGGAGGAGTTTTCATCAAGCATTGTGCAAAACGTAAAACTTGCAAGCATGAAGGATGCACACATCAAGCCAAGGAGGGAGGGGTCTGCTTGGAGCATGGAGCTAAACGATGTGGTCAAGAAGGGTGTCCCAATTTTGGCCATCTCGATGGTCTCTGCGGGAAGGGGTCAATGGAAACTGGAGCATCAAGGGATGCCTGATATGATGGCAAAGATTGAAATGTGTTTATGTACAATACCATAGATAGTAGACACATATATGAAATAAGTATGCTATTACTGCCTTTAGACAACTAGATTTTTTTGTCAATATTCTACTAACCCCCACTAAAATTTAACTGCACTAAGTAAGCCATCCATTGTTTTAGCTGATCGTGCAACCGTTGAATTCAGCATCGTTACTATCCATATGAGAACGAACATAGGTCTTCCTGGGATCATCTTTCACATACTCCACCTTGATTTGGTTGGTGGCACCCTTTCCAAATGTGCTACCACAGATAATAACGACAGGATCTCCAATTTTGGCAATGCCAGCAACTCGGCACTCCCTCATCACGTCTTCATTCAACTGGTCGGTATCTTCGAGTGAATCCACAACATAGGCGTAGCAACCCTTCAATGTACCAAAGCACTGACGAGCGACCCGAGCACTGGGCGTAAGAACGGCGACAGGCATTCCGGGGCGAAACTTGGCCACATGACGCGCAGTGGCGCCTGATTCAGAGAACACAACAATGCATTTCGCTCCCACGTCCACTGCAGTCTTGACAGCCGAGGATGCCATCGACTCTGATGTAGAAAGCTGGAATCTCTTCTTCACCGAATTACGCACCGACTGGTACAAGACATTGAAGTTGATGGAGCTCTCGGCCTCACTGCAGGTGTTTGCCATGATTTCCACAGCTTGGCGGAAGTAAGCACCGTTGGCCGTCTCGCCTGAGAGCATGACAGCATCTGTGCCATCATAGCATGCATTGGCAACATCAGAACATTCTGCGCGGGTAGGGCGAGGATTATTGATCATGGACTCCATCATTTGCGTGGCAGTAACAACTGGCTTGCCCGCAATGTTCGCCTCGCGGATCATGTACTTTTGAGCCAGGAATACCTTTTCAGGGGGGATTTCCATACCCAAATCACCACGTGCAACCATGATACCATCAGTCACCTGAAGAATATCAATGTAGTTCTCAAGGCCCTCCTGATTTTCAATCTTTGAGATGATCTTGATTCCACTTCCGCCATTTTCGGCAAGGATTTTGCGAATGTATTGAACATCTGATGCTTTACGGACAAATGATGCCGCAATGAGATCAATATCATTCTTGATACCCCAGTTGACAATGTCATCAACATCCTTCTCCGTCAGGGTAGGCAAATCAACCTCTACTCCAGGAAGGTTCATATTCTTACGTTCACCTAGTTTGGCACTGTTTTCGACACGGGTCACTACCTCTCCAGTCGCTGCGTCACATGAAATTACCGTTAGCACAAGAGATCCATCAGCAACGAGAATGGATTGGCCAGGAGTTACACTGGTTGCGAGTTTTGGGTAAGAGCATGCCATCTTCTTATTGTCCCCCTTGAACGTATAGTCCGAAGTAAGGACGAGTTGTTCGCCCTTTGTGACGGTGATTGATTTGGCTCCATCGGCAAAGAATCCAGTACGAATTTCAGGGCCTTTGGTATCCAGCAGAACAGCTTTATTTTTGATGAAATAGGACACAATTTAATATTAATATTGATGAAAATATCATGTGAAATAGAAAGACATATCCAATTAGTTACATGACATAACTTACCAACATTCTGGTTCATGTTGTCAGCCGCCTGCCTCAAACGATCCAAACAAGCCTTGTGTCCCTCATGATCACCATGGGAGAAGTTGAAACGGGCAACATTCATACCCGCCTCGATCAAGGTTTCGAGTTGCGAGACCTCCCAACATGCCGGGCCGAGGGTGCAAAAGATCTTGGTCCTGCGGTTTTTAATGCTTCCGCGACTCTTGACGGTATCTAGGGTGATGTAGCCACCGGCCAATAGGGGGATGTCAGCTGTATTGGAGATCATGATGCGATGTGTGTGTTGTTGGTCGTTGCCTTTGTCTTTGGGGTTGTTGAGAAGAAGATGAGAGTTTAGTGTTGGGTGTTGGGTGTTGGCAGACGACGGTGTTGGTGTTGGCAGCGTGAGTTGGTGTTGCGTTGGCGTGGTGTCACGTGGGAAAAAATGACAAACATGAAAGAACGTGTCAAGAAGAGAAAGATAGGTCTACGCTGTATCTAGGTACGTAATCAACGCGGTCGGCCGGCGCGGCGGCATGCTTCTCAAGTCTGGAAGTGCGTGTTTCACGTAGGATTACTGTAGGAATCAGTATAGTACGTATCTACCAAAATCATTTGTTTCCAGAGTTTCCAATGCCCGTCTCACAGTATCGTAACCAATCAACTCACAATTTTCAATAACTGTCATCCAATTCCAACTTTCCCTTCCCTACCAACAAAATGCAATCCCAAACTTCAGCCAGCGGACCCGAACTTCGTGGATCCAATATCACCCTCGAAAGCGTCAAGGCGGCCAGTGATGTGTCCAACCGCAAGACGAAGATCGTGTGCACCCTTGGACCTGCGTGTTGGGATATCCCATGCCTCGAGGGACTTATTGAGGCTGGTATGAATGTTGCCCGTTTCAACTTCTCTCACGGTGATCACGAGGGACACAAGGCGTGTTTGGATCGTTTGAGGCAGGCGGCCAAGAACAAGAATAAGCACATTGGTGAGTTCATGTTCAGTTCACGGTGGATTGTATTATATTATTTTCATATCATATGGCATGTTCTGGGAAATCGCTCTCTCACAGACTCTCACACCGTCCATTCTGAATGATACACTACAGGTGTTCTTCTTGATACTAAGGGACCCGAAATCCGTACTGGATTCTTCTCTGGTGGAGCCAAAAAGATTGATCTTGTCAAAGGCGAGAGCATCACGCTCACGGCTGACTACAACTTCAAAGGAAACAACAAGAAGCTTGCATGCTCTTACCCCACCCTTGCCACCTCTGTCAAGACTGGTCAGTCGATCCTTGTCGCTGACGGAAGTCTTGTTTTGACTGTTCTTAGTTGCAATCCTGGGGATGGAGAGGTTGTTGCCCGTATTGAGAACGATTGCTCCATGGGCGAGCGTAAGAACATGGTAAGATTCTGCCACCATAATTTTTTGGTGTCCTACGCATTTTGCAGAAATCCTGTAATTCTCACTTTTTGTCTTTTTCTATAAATCGATAGAACCTTCCTGGAGTTATTGTTGATCTTCCTACTTTGACTGAGAAGGATATCGATGACATTGTCAACTGGGGTATCAAAAACGAGGTCGATTACATTGCTCCCTCTTTCGTCCGTAAGGCCTCAGATGTGCACCAAATCCGCGAAATCCTTGGGGACTTGGACGGTAAGATTAAGATTTACTGCAAAATTGAGAACCAGGAAGGTATGGAGAACTACCAAGATATTCTTGCTGCCACGGATGGTATCATGGTTGCCCGTGGTGATTTGGGTATGGAAATCCCCCCTGAAAAGGTATTCCTTGCTCAGAAGATGATGATCCGTGAGGCCAACATTGCTGGAAAGCCTGTCATCACTGCCACACAAATGTTGGAGTCCATGATCAATAATCCTCGTCCTACCCGCGCTGAGTGTTCTGATGTTGCCAACGCTGTCCTTGACGGTACTGACTGCGTCATGCTTTCCGGCGAGACCGCAAACGGTGATTACCCCATTGCCGCTGTATCAATCATGGCCAGAACATGTGTCGAGGCAGAGTCGGCAGTCAACTTTGACTCCCTCTACCAAGCTGTGCGTAACTCCACCCTTAATAAATATGGAAATCTCAGTACCTCGGAATCCATTGCATCCTCTGCTGTCAAGACTGCCATTGATGTGAATGCCAAGGCTATCATCGTTATGTCAGAGTCTGGAAACACTGCCCGTCAAGTTGCCAAGTTCCGTCCTGGTATGCCCATCAAGGTTATTACTACATCAGACCAAGTGGCCAACCAATGCTACGGTACATTGAAGGGATGCTCAGCTCATACTGTTGAAAGCATGGATGTTGAGGACCCTATGGTAGATGTTGTGATTGAAGAATTGAAAGCGGCCGGCAAGGCATCTCCTGGAGATCCTGTTGTCGTTGTTCACGGTAGTGTTGCCAAGGCTGGTGCTACCAACACAATGAAGATTCAATACGTCTAATCAATAAAAGATCTTAAAACATATTATGTCGTGACTTCTTCAGAATACTCTTTTACTATTTTGTTGGATTGTTAAATTATTAGATTTCCTCACCATTGCGTTGCTGTGTGTGGGTAGGCCGTAGGTATTGTTCCCCGCCCTGCAATTCTACATGAATTGAAACAATAGACCTGATTACTACCATACTCCTAATTATCAAGAGCAGATCAACCGTGGTAAGACTGAAGTGCACTAACTGCATAGGTACCATCCATACACCCAATCAAGGAAACTGGTGTCCTTTTGACATTCCAGAATCCTGCGCTTTGGTTTTACTCACAAAAACAAGCAAGGATGACTGAGAAAAAAGGCCTGGTCTTTCACTGTGATTATATTATTACACTTACACTGCACCTCAGGGCTGCACCTCTCAATATAAAGTAGGTATGGTTGGCAGTTGGTAGTCCTTATTTCTTTTGCATGTGATTGGTGCTTGTATCACACTTGGATACATCTACCTACCATACTAGATACATACCACGAATTAGACCCCCTAACTTGGCTTAGACCCCCCTGGCGCTGGATATCTACCATAGTCAAAAATCTTAGACCCCCTTCGTCCGAGTCTTAGTCTGGTCTTGCCCATTGTGCAGAAAAAAATAGTGATGTTTTCATGGCTAGACCCCCCGGGGGTATATTAGTCAAAAATCTTAGACCACCCCCCGGGCTCCCCCGGGGGTTTAATTCGTGTACTTCTTCTTTCCTCTGACTTCTGACTAAGTGATGGGAAGTTTCCGATCTGAAAATCCGGGTCCAAAGTTTTACATGAAACTTTCAAAGTTTCCATTAGAAACTTTGGCATGTTAGGGTTAAACCTTAATATTCTTCCTCGTGGAGGATTATGACGTCACAGTGTGACACAATTACCCTCGGGCGGTCGCGTGTTATTCCGTATCTACCAACTATTCGTAAGATAGTACTGAGTTTGAATTTCGTTTGAATTTTAAAATAGTTCTAGATTTACTTGTTAGGTTGCACACCACCCCCAGT
>JAZGVS010001021.1:0-11061 GCA_037356235.1 Bacterosira constricta
AGAGACATAATTTGTAATTCGATTTGTAATTTGGACAAAGAGGCTTTGTAAGTCTGACTATGCCTAGTCTTGGCATCTTCATACAACCACGAGAACCTCATATGGGACCTGCATGCTAGGGTGACCCCATGGTTGGCCTGCAATGGTGTTTGGTTTTAGCACCCTCAGCCTCAGCATGTGAAGACTCTGTACTGGTTAAATTTATCTGGGTAGTATCAAGTTGATTATCAAGTGGTAGTATATATTAATATTAATTTTTACCCAATTTCCTAAGCCTAAGTTGTTCTGTCATGTGCATGCAATTTAAATTTAATCAGTCTGCCAAATTTTGAATATTATACATAACATATCTGCTACTTAGCTATAATGCAATACCTAATATCAATATCAATATGCCCCCTGCATCACAACTGTTTCCCCTTGTAACACAGATTAGGATGCTCACGGTGGCTTTGGTGACGAGCGTTGAACAGGAGCTGTGCCTGTGCTGGTGGCAAGCAAGAGCAATGAGGGGCTGATGCGCCGTTGGATGCTAGTGTTCTTACTTTGTTTGTTGTTGCTTGGTTGGTTCGTGTGGATTGCTGAGTTGCTGGTGCTGTAGTTGCATTGATTGAGTGGCGGACACAAGTGTTCATTTTCACTATGACGCAATGGCATACAAGCCACATGAGCCTCTTTTAGAAAACGGGGTCACCACTTTTTGGCATCAGGTATGGTCACCTTTAACTTTGGTGGGTGTGTGCCGACTCAAATCGGGTATCTGCTTTGACAAAATCACTATATGTAGTTAAAACATGATATTGCCATTGTAATTCAACTTATTGACAGCATCTGGTATGATGTATGTGGATACTTGCCTTTCACAAAGAGGGTATCCGGGTTCTAGTCCCGTATTGTTTCGGTGCCCTTTTCTATTGATTTTCCTCTATCTACATTATGATATTGTTATCATTCTCATCTTAGCATTTTCTCAGCACTCTTCTCTTTCAACATTTTTATGCATACACAGCACACACAAATATCTTAGATCTTCTCTCAGAGACCTCTCATACTCTGTTTCACATATTTCATCAGATATTTCCCCCTTCATACACTGCATCGTAGTGTCATTTACTCACATGGGTACCACAAACTTATGAAATGCAAGTTTATTTTCGTGTGTCAGGGGGGGAGACCCCTGAGCAATTCCAGCTGTCGGGGCGCCTCTTTCACAATGGACTTTTATACACATTTTATTATGTACAGCCTGGTAGAGCGTGAAATATGCAGTAAGCAATCTTGTGGGAGTAGATACCTATGCTATGCTATGCTGTTCCTGTTCCGATCATTTCATTTCACCTATATTTACTTGTTGTTACAATATTTGCCACTCAAGCAACAGAAGCTGGTTCTGTCCCCATTGATAATTCACCCTCCTTGATTCCAAATTCATTATGAATTCTGATCCCATGACTCTTGCCTGCAAGGTCAAGTAGCTTTTTTACCCCCTCCCCATCCACACATTATCTCTCAAATATTATTACCTCAACTTGTAATAACTTGTTGCATCCTTCATCGTTGCCTCCTCAACATTAGGACCATGCTGCCTCACCGTCCCATCCCCGTGATATTTAAGCGGGCGAAAGTAATGACTCGCCCCTGCCGCCTCACGGTGCCAATGATCGCACTTGTGCCCCTCCCTCTTAACCTTCCCAGTCACACTTTGAGGCAAAAACACATCCTGATACTGAGCATCATCATCACGCCCCTTACGGATGATGGGATGGTTAATCGTGAACTTCCATCCGCGTTTCTCGGCAAAGTATTTGGCATCCGCCGCGTTATCAAAGGACATTTGCAGGCGCATATTGCTCGCCATGGGATCGGCACTGGATACCCATCCCATTAATGGATTGTCCCACGTTTCGGCAGTTTCACCCTCGTCCTGGAACGAAATGACCCACTGCGCTTCCTTCTCGAGGGGAGACTGTCCCGGCCACTTGGCCTGTTCCTGTTTGATGACGACCCATTTTTCGGTCCCCTCGGGAGTCAATGGGATTTGATTTTTGTAGGCTGGATCAAGGGCGGCCACCTCCTCCATATTTTCGGGAAGGACAGGGTCTGGAACTTGAGTGGCCACGGAAAATACAGTATGGGGGTCGATGGCATGCAACTCCTCGCTGTATCTCTGAATTTCAGACTTTTGTTCCTCAAGGTGGACTTGGGTTTTATCGTATTCGGAGTCATACTCGACGATGGAGAGGGCTTTTGCTGAGGGGGCTCTGCGGGTGGGTGTAGCGGCGGGGGTGGAGGAGAGAGACCGGATGGCGAGGAGGGAGCGCTGGGCTCGACGAGCGAGGACTGTGGCGGACATCATGGTGCGGCGTTGAATGTGTCGGTTGTTGGTGTTGGGTGTTGGTGTTGGTGTTGTGGTGTTGAAGCGAAGAAGAAGTGACGGGCGGTGAGCGGTGAGGTCCGGTGCAGGGGATATAGTCCGACGGGCGTCCTGCGGACATTATCTGGGGGGATTGGGGCTAACGAACGGGGGCGAACGCCAAACGCCCTCCAACCAAAATCCAACAACAGACCAAAGGGGAAAGATTTCTCGCATTTTGCATTCTAATTATTGGTCGGTCGTGCTTCGTCTTCGTCTACCTACGATATCTACCTACCTAGCTCATAGCCGCTCATCGCCATTGCCATTGCCTTCCAATTCTCAACAATACCATACTATTGTACCCAATCCTCGCCCTCTCTCCACCCTCTTCCAGACTAAAAATAGCACCCCAGACGATACCATGAGCAAAGGCTTTGACTATTCCAAGTGGGATAACATCGAGCTCTCCGACGACGAGGACGATGTCCACCCCAACATTGACCGCGAGTCATGGTTCCGATTGAAGCATCGCAGTCGTGTCGACAGGGAGGATAAGGAGGAGAAAGATAAGACGAAAATTCAGGCGGATGTGAGTAGTTTGGCGCCGCCTTAATATTTACTTTTTGTAATGGGATTTTGTAGAATTTTCTTTAGCCTGCTGGTTGCGCGGGGGCGTTGAGTGTTATTGAGTGGAGCGAGTGGCTGTTTGGGCGCGGAAGTGGTGGAGTGGAGAGTGTGATTTGTCAAAGACTTTCATTCTATTATAATATATTTCATTCTAATAATTCCAATGACATTACCCTCCAAAAAATTGCTCTCTTCCCAAGATGGCCAAAGCAAACCTTCGCATAAAAGAAATCAACAAAATCCTCTCCAAAGCATCTGCCAACGGCGATGACTCCGACTCGGACGATGATCTCGAAGATCTCGATGGACTGCAGTCCGAACTTAAGGCACTTCAGGATGCCAAGACTGACAATGAGGCTAAATTGGACCATTACGAAAAGAACAAAAAGTGGAATGTTGATAACATGTGTCATGTGGTGGAGGAACGGACGATTGTGAATGAGAATGTGGACGAGAGTAAGTTTTCGGAGTCTGGGTTTGCATTGCCCAAGGAGGGAGACTTGGTTCCTGCTACTGCGGATGCTGATGCGGAAGAGGACAGTAAGACAGCAAGCAAGGAGGCCAAATCTTCTGATAAGAAGGACGTTGATGTGCCAACTGAAAAAATGTCGGGGGCTAAGATTGATGATAGTGTCAAAGAAAAAGCAACCACGGAGAAAGCAATTACGACCATTGCGAAGGCACCCAAACCTCCACAATTGCAACCGCAGCCAGATGACCCCACCACCTCCGTCAGTGTCTCAATGCTCTCCTACCACGAATTCACATTAAAATATGCCGATGTGGTGGAACAATTCATGGGCATGGAAAGCATGGACAGATCGAAAGAGTTTCTACTCCAAAATGGTGATATCCTCCTTCAAGAGAATGCAGCCAACTACCTACTGCTTGCAAGCCTGGAGGATGAGATGAATGGATTTCACGAAAAGATGAAAGTAGTCGCAAGGCAGAGTCAAATTATTACCAACATTGCCGAATTGGCCAAGAGCCTCAAACTCCATCCGGGCAATGTCATCCATCCCTTCTTTCAGCGCATGCAGAATAAAGAATTGTTCGATGGGTTCATGGTGGGCATCAATGATTTCATCAAACGGATTGAAATCCGGGCTGTCCAAAAAAGAAAGGAGATGGACCAGGAGCGCATAGAAGAAATCAGGGAGCAGGGTGCCAATGCCGATGGCGCCACGGACATGTCGGAAATTCCACGAGAGGAACGGCTGGGTCCTGGTGGACTCGATCCGATGGAAGTGTTTGAATCGCTTCCGGACTCGATGCAGGAGGCGTTTGAGGCGAGGACAAAGGAGGCTTTGGAGTCGGCGCTTAGGGCGATGACGCCGGAGGAGGCGGGTTATCATATGAAGAGATGTGTTGATTCGGGGCTTTGGACTGCGTAATTGAAACTACGCTGCAGTTTCAGTGGCGACGGGAACAAGGATAGTGTGTGTGTGTGTGTGTCTTGTCCTCCGGACACGAATTGCGGACCCCCAAGTGGGAGCCACTGCAACCGAGCCCTAGGTGCTTGGCCCATCCACTTACTCGATCCGCCTGGGCGTATTAGGCCCGGCGCGAGTGAAGCTTAGAACTGAGCCCCTCGCAGGTATCGCTTGAACGCGTAAAAGCTTTTACTGGACTAGAAATTGATCAATCGGGTATCACATATGAATATCATAGCTTAATTAGGTTTAGAAGTTTGCCATCCAACTAGTAGCGTGTTGCGTTTATTAAGTAACTGATCAATCATGATTACTACCCAACTAGCATGCTGCATTAATTTGTGCTAATGTAAACTTAAATGGCATTTGGTCCAACCAAACATCAAACTACGTAAGTAATGTAATATCGAACGTGTGAGCTGCATCGTACTTGTTGCGATCCGCCTTGCGTTTTTCTGTCATTGACTTGGCCTTCATGTCGTTGGTGTTCTTCTTGTATGTTAGACCAAGGTGCGCAAATAAGTTATGGTCACGGGTTCCATTCTTTGCCTTTGTACGCGAAGGGTCTTTCGTTGTTTCCAGTCACATATTGCGTGAATGGTTTGTAGCGAAAGAGAATGTCCCATTGTTGTAGAAGAGCTCATCTCGACGGTACGCATGCTCAACATCCGATATCTCGCTTTGGTCATCCAAAGCAATACCATGGCGCTCTGAATATGCCGCCTTGCAATCTCCCGCCCCAACACTAGGCCACACTTCTTCAGGTGTCTTTCCCGCTTGACCAAGTTCTGACATCAAAGCTTTCCATAGATCATCCCTCGTATGCATGTGAAAAACCTGCATTGCAACCTGGTTTAGTCGATGAATCGAGAAGATTCCGGTGCCTCTGTATGAGGTTGAAGGCTGCTCTGGGCTACGTTCCAGCATTACTGTTGTACTAGTGTACCATTTGGGTCGTACACAAGTGCAGGTCGCGTGTAACGTCCCAAGGAAGGGTGGAGGAAATGATTGACGCGAAGACTGCTTGTTTCATCGTACTGCAAACAAATGGTGGAATAAGACAAGGAGTCAACACCAAGCTTCTGAGGCCAAGACTCATGCTGCACCGATCTTTTAACATCAGAGAGAACCGGAGATTCAGACAGAATCACCAATTACAAATGTGTTGAGAGTTTGGTGTAAATTGATACAATTAGGTTTAGAATATGTCATCCAACTAGCAGTATTGAACTATTTTCAATGCCACTACTTTATCCGAATGAGCAATTTCATCCACTGAAAAATTGACTAATTCATTAGAGTACACAAAAAAGCCTTTCCTCAGTTATTATTCACTGTCATCATGATTTTTTTCCGACCCCAAAACAACCATACGTGTGAAGGGTCACGCTCTCTGATCAAAATAATGCTTGGTATGATCCCACGTATCAAGTTATCATGTAATAAATATTCAACTATTGGAGACAAACAGATTTAGTATTTTGCATTCACTCCTGAAAATAATGACTGGTGTGGTGCCATGTTTCGTCAATGGCTAGCTTGGAGAACATCGAAGAGACCGCGAGAACCTCCTTCTCAGTAAAGTATTCCTCTCTGTAAGTTTTGCCACGCACAAAAACAGGCGGTTTATTGATGCCACTTATGTCCAAAAACTCAAACAGCGTATCCTTAGTTTGTTGAAAGTTGTTCGTGTAATCTTCGTAGTGAATGATCAATGTTGGTAGGTGAAGACCCCGAGTCGTTGTGAAGGCAAGGTTGTGCCATTGAATCCACCGGAAGAAATCAGCATGGCACGGTATTTTTCTCACATCTTCAAACATATTACGATATAACCCGGAAGCTTTCTCTTCACGGTAAAATCTTTCGTCCATTTCCTTGCAAGAAGCTCGAAAGCCCTCCTCTGACCTGGGGTACTTGGCAATTTTCTCTGGTTGGTTTGCATTCACAAAACCTTTATTTGTCAAGTGAAATCTTGACACGACATTGTCGAATGGATCGCGAATCAAATGGACAGATCGTGCAACTAAATCCTCATCATACGAATATAGACTATCTTTGGCTTCTCCGTTACCTTTAGCATCTCCCTCCGAGCAACTACGAGCGTAACTTCTTGCACTCTCAATGTACTCTTCTGGTTGACATTGATCACAATAACCGCCACAGTGAGTTTTAGTCAAAATGTAACCCGAACAAGCTCTGTTGTTACAAGAAGTGTATTCTGGCGAATTAGCATCCGACCAGAACGGACCTCCACGGCTGTCTTCGAATACAACTGCATCATCTCCTACGTTTTCACTTCGATAATTGGAGGCAGTGCGTTTTCCCGTCGATGCCCACACGAGAAAACTGGCATCTTGCCTTTTCACTATGTTGCTTGTGTCGGCTATCCCCAGATGCATTCAGTAGTGTGTCCCAAAGAGACATGTGCGTAAACTAACTGACTTAGCATTTGGATGGAGATTTGGGTGAAGTCGGGGCAGCAATTAATACACAATTTGATTTAGAAGTTGGATACTCAATAGTTCAACACATTAAGAAGCTTCTTTATTTTGGTTAGGAATAGTACGGTTAGTCGGCCATTCAAAATCTAACGAATCCAGCTTTTGTTTCCTCTCATCCGAGATGCTGGTATATCTTTGAGTCTTCACCCATCTTCCAAGTGGTCCATAACTTACTGGGACTTGACGCTCCACGTTCCGCAAAGGAGAATTCCCGATCCTAAGATGAGTATGAATGACATTATCAATAATTGGACTAAAAGCCATGCATTTTGAGATTGAGTCGTCATCTTCAGTTAGGGGATGGACTCTCGTAATCGATTGAGTTGGCTTCAACGTGCTTTTGAATTCTCTGCGAAGGCCACCAAGTTTGAAGTTTGAAATTCAATTTTTTGTCTCCAATTGAGGAAATAAGAGTTGAGAGCAGTTCAATCTTTGGGATTGCATGATTCAATCTTTGGGGTCTTCGTTCCTAGCACCAATTGAGTTGCTGTTGGGTCTTCGTTCCCATTGCATCAATTGAGTTGTTCAGTAGACGATGTCAGCCTCAAACTCGCTTCACGGAGATGGAATCAACTTTGCTTTCTTCAACCTGTTGTGGAGCAAGAACTCCAACGACGAAGATGGTCACAAAAATAGGAGACATAGTATCGCCGAGGTGAATCAATCAACTCCAATACTTCGAGTTCCAGACACGGTGGTATTTCTTTTTGGACAGCCTCATCAATGGTACTTTACAAGCAAGAATGGCGGGCCCGACAAAGACAAAACTACGATTCTACGCAAACGAAGGGCCAATATCACACTGGCGAACATCGAGGAAGTATTTCTCAATAAAGCATCCCCTCGAGGCGAGGTGAAAGATGATGTTGTTGTTGCCTACTTCATCAGTTCTAAAAGTAATGATTGCTCGGGAATGGAGCAGCACGCAAGTTTGGATGCCTGCAGTGCTGAAGTAGACAATGAAACATCCTGCAGCATTGAATATTTCAATAAAAAAACATTACGTGAGTGTCGTATGGTTGCAGTCACACCATTTGTCCAGACCACGCCTTCACTTTTCAGCTAATACGGAATTGTATCTTCATTTTTTCATTGTGTAGACGAGTTCCTGCAGCATGGACGAAATAACAAGAGCGGCATTCTGCAGCGGTTCATTGCACCTCACGGTGGCGGGCGCCATAACTCACAGATCCGTGCCATCTGGACACCCAAGCTTTGTGTGCTCGAACGAAGGCGAACGAAGCAAGATCTGCACGACAAACGATTCGCCCTTTATGAACGGTGTATCACGTTCGACGGACCAGATGTGCATAGTGTATCTGTACCACTTCGAGGAACTGTGCTGGCGGGAAGAGTGGAAAATATATGCAATGAAATTGTTAGTCACATTGCAAACGTAGCCGCCGAGAACACCAATGGGAGTAGTAGTAATAGCTCGTCCTCCAGTAGCAAGAGAGGCGCAACTGGTTCTTTCCTCGGAGTTGATAGGATGGTAGTCAACTTTAAAGTCGACGGGAATGGAAGAATCTGGATTCTATGGAGCAATTCCATCCGACTTCAAAGTGTATCTTCAGATAGCAGAACAAAGCTCACCGAATCAGACACTCATTCTTCGATGCGACCCGTTCCATCACAGCCTTTGAATATGGAAACAGTTGTGAGGCTCCCATCATCAGTCAAACTCACACAAGCACCAAATCACAAATCTAATACGAAGCTCGAAAATAAACTGTCGTCTGCGACTTGCCCATCGTGCAACAAAAATGACGCAAATCCACACTTTCAACCAGTGCCATACAAAACGATCATACAACACTTTGAAAAGACGCTGAGAATGCTGGAAGAACGAAGTGATTCACACCCTTCAAAGGTATGGCCTCCCGAACACCGTTTCATTAAAGCCGCAGGTAGCGTAGGTTTTGGATATCTTTCTTCACAGCTTGTTCGTGACAAAGAGACCAATCCTGCGAGAAAATTCTCTGAGGAAACTCATTCCATTCCTCCAGTCATTCGTCAAATCCATCCCAAATTACGGTCGAAAGGATACACAAAGTACCGGCACGATCCTCTTTTCCTACTCAAGACATGTGAGGTTTGCGAAGATTGCTTCTTGGCTTATGCTGAGTTGACGAGCACGTCATTTACACACATGACTCGACCCATCGAGCCATTCGAAACTGACAAAGATGTTCACTACAATTTCCCCAACGACGCGCGGAAGAATAAACTCCGTGACGGAGTAAAGAAGAATGCAAAAGATTGCTCTCAAACCAGCGTCTTTGGCCCTTGCCTAAGTGCACCTGAATTACCGCCGGCAATAACGGAACCTCCAAAGGCAAGCATACAAACAGAATTTATGTCCTACCTAATGTTTAGTTTCTACCTAATGCTAACATTCCATATTGTCCTTTTCTGCTTCCCTCGTATTCCCCAGACTGCAGGCTCAGAGCCAATTACTCCTATGGAACATAGGGACACTCTCTTCAATACCCTCCCAACTTACTTTCCCAGTATTGGCTACGCGAAGAAAAACTTGGGACATTTGATTGATTCGCACAAGATGCTGGCGGAGGCTAGAGACTCCGAAATGCCTCGAGTTGAATCATCGAAAAATCCGTATGAAGAGAACTTGGAGAAATTGATTGACTAACCGGGTTCTCGTTCCCGTCAAAATAGGACCGTACGGTAGACCGTAGAGGCAGGACGACTGTACAATTGCATTTCCTGATTGCATTCTGGAAATGCCAAAGTTACGTCAGTTCTCAGTGATGGCGAATTACGGAGTAATGAAGTAACAATTTTAGAACTTTTTATTTTTACGCTCCGCGTCGCAAGGATACGATATCGTACCTGATCGTGCTTTTTTTAGATATGAGGTGGCGCGTGGCTGCTTGTGATTTTTTGTGATGGCCCGCGCGCGCGGCGGGATTCAATCCACAAGCCATCCCAGCATCATGCAACAAGAACATGACTCGACGCACAATTTTCACATCATATCCAAGCCATTATCACATCCTCTTCGTCTTCTTCTCCATCTCACAACACCCGATTAAACATTTATCGAGCCTTCAAGTCAAACTATTCTACTAATGAGTCGCCGCGCACCCCATCTTATCCCCGCCCAGTTTCGTAGCGGCGAAAAGCGCAAGTCTAAAGCATCCCGTCGAGCTCTTCGTGACTTCCAGACGAACGCGAACATGAACAACGGCACGACTGATCGTCTCTCTCCCTCCTTCATGAATTTGATCCCATCGGCCATTGTCGACAAGTACTTGAAGAAAGACATCCTAATTGATAAGCCTACATCTCAAGTAGACAGGAAACTATCTACCACAGCCGTTTGCTCCTCACCCAATAGGCAGCCCATCGATGAGAATAGGCTATGTAAACCAACGACAAGCCACAATCTTCACATGCTTTATGACCCATGCACCGAACAAAACATGCGCACAAGTTCAAGGGTAAAGAATCAACATGCACTCAATACCATTCAGAGACGCCTGTGGGAGGAGGATGATTATTCCGACTTGCAAGCCAACTCCATGAGTAGTGCTAAGAAGAATCGCGAGCCATCTTTTGATGCTGCCGGTGGACATTCGGTAAAAACGTTGGCACTGTTGGGAATTGATTTTGATCCTGACAGGGGAGTAAAAAGAGAAAGGCTTGATGATGAGGAATAGAAACATAAGATACGATAATTATGTAGGTTGTATATTGAAAGGTCAGATATATATTATGGATGCGTATTTGTTATAAATCATTAGTAATCATATCTTGATTTCAAAATGACTACAGCGCACCACTCATCGTCAGATGCGGGGGGAGAAAAATCGTTTTTTCATTAAGACGACTACCTATATTGTGCTTGGAAATTAATAACCCGTAGTTTTATTAAACCAATTGATAACGAGAGAGACATTTTCAAATCCCATTCAATGAATGGTTATATATCCAGGAATGAGCAAGACGAAGGCATCAAGTAGTGGCTTGGATTCTGTGCCTGCAATCCTTCATGTGACAGAGGGCCGGGGACATTTAGCCACATTATTTTGTTGTTGTAGCTATCATTACTTTAGTTGCTGTTGAGCTTCACCCTAAATACCAGGCTCAAGCTAGGTCTAACACGCATCACGATCGCCTGCCA
>JAZGVS010001022.1:0-11044 GCA_037356235.1 Bacterosira constricta
GAGAAAAGTATAAGTAATCATTTGTAGGCTTATTTTACTTTTACTTCTAAGTATTACTTAAGGGCATTTACTTATTTCTACCCCTGCTGATGATTCCATCCGTATCCTTGTTGAAGAGTTGTAGTGTTTGTCACAAGAGCAGTATTAAAAGCTCTTGGACAAGACAAGCTTGAAATTAGAAGCTTTCTTCTTTGGTGGACCAGCAGCAGTGGCGTCATCAGAATTACCATATTCCGACTTCTCTCGCCAGATCTTGGATTTAGTAGCCTTTTTCTTGTGTACCCATTCATCATGGTAGCGGCCTTCAGGTATATGTATGCCATCCACCTTGCATTTTTAAGACTTGTGGTGGGGAAACCAAACTATTGTGGCTCCAGAGTCGGGATCCTTGGCAGTATTGCCAACTTTCTTGATCAGAGTTTAAAAAAGATTGGTCAAAGGTAACCAACCCAATATTGCCAGTTGTGTTTGGGTTGATCGACCTTTGCTCTTAAAGCAACGATCCCATTATCTCAATAGATATGGTCAAACAATCACATAGTTCATCTGATTTAGCTGCAAGTGAAACCGTAAATTGCTGGCAGGGTGTACAACTGTACGCAACTTGAAACTTGCAACTGCTGCTGGTGTGCAATTTGGGGAAAAGGGTTTTCTGCCCTACGGCATTTCTGCCCGGGTTATGAGCTCGTACCCATCATGATAAAAAGTACCATACTGAACTATTGATGTGTTACGTGTATCGTACGGGTGTATCATACGGCCACCAACAATGCCACAAAACTCAGGACCAAGATACAAAATATGCAACGACGCTTCATCACAACAAAATTGACGCATTGTTGAATCGCTCGTCCATGGTATGACCTTTTTTGTTGATCTTGATCATTATAATCTTGTTTAACTTACTAACTCAGCAACCTTTATCTATTGCTTTCATCTGCCCCACAATTTCCAGGCATGCTCGGTTTTGTGGCCGGCTTTGGCCTCGTCAATCGGATATCGTCTGCGCGGCGGTTATTCGCTAGGGTCGTAGCGGGGCTCCGGGTGGATTATGGATTCGGCTTAGGCGCATTTGGCTCCACATGGATTTAGATCTCCTGCATCTAATTTGGTTCCAGCGGGGTTTCGCTCGGCTTCTGGTTCTGGCAGTTGGGATTCGGCTTCAGCAGATTTGGTCTGCGTGGATCGTGGCTGATTTAGATCATTGGCGTGGAATACGGCTCCAGAATGGATTCAGCTTCGGCGGATTTGCTCGGCTTCTGGGCAGCGGGGAACGATGGCTTTGGCGGATCTGGCTCCGCGTGGGGAATTCTGCTCTGGCGGGGTTTTGCTTGGTGCTTGTGGGTAGAGGGGATTCGGTCCGCGTGGATTGTGGCTTCGGCGTATCTGGCTTCGCCGGCTTCTGGGTGGGTTAGATTGTGGCTTTGGCGGATTTGGCTTCGCGTGGATTTGGACTTGACGGGGCATTCGTCTCTGACGAGGATTTTGATTTGGTTATTTGACGACTCGGATTTGCGTGGTGGTTATAAATTTATATCTCCATTGTTCATTTTGTTTCAGGATCGTACAGGGGCTGGCGCTGCGGGTGCGTGGGCGCACTGTGTTGTTTTGCTTTTGGAGGCTCTGTTTTGTTTTGTTTTGTTTTGTTTTGTTTTGTTTTGTTTTGTTTTGTTTTGTTTTGTTGCATATAGTAGTTCATTATGACATGATACATGGGGGGTTCAGGATGATAATCCTGTCATAAATTATAATAAATGTTTTACACCGATTCACCATTCCGATTCTGCCCTACTTTGTGTTCTTGGGATATCTCCTCTCAGAAAATCTGTAATGTTCCCGCCTGAGACTCCGTTCTTTCCAATTCCTGTTCTCTACCTTGAGAACTCGGTACCGACTTCATTTCATATTATAGTTCGTGCAGGTTTGCGCCCTGTGTCTCGCCACTTGCCATGTCATCTTCCAGCAGTATCCGCAAACTTGTCAACAACAAAATCAGGCACGGTATCCTTCTTTTATGCACCAAGGCACAGATTGTTCAGGTGGCTTTGGCATCTAAAATTGCAGTATGCAAGATCAGAACACTAGAGGGCCTTCCTTTCGAGTGACCAATTCACAGGCTAACGGCTTCGACCTTTCTTAACAAAAAGAGCTGATGGTAATTGGGGGATGCAGCGACAGTGGTGGCAGTGGCAGCAGACAACGACGGCCAACCTGTCGAATATGCACTACAATAAACCTATCTGAGTTTTGATGGTTCTATCGGGCGTTGAAATATTGCGATATTGGGCGTTTCGACGACGATGATGACGAACGAAGATGGCAATGGCAGATTTGTAACAGTTAGAGTTTTGATAATGATGGAGGGAGAGTAAGTGGCTGCTGTGATGGTCTTGACAATACATGATGGTGACGGTGTTACATACGGGTGGTGGGGTGGTGGATGATGGGTGACGTTACTAAGATCGACTGAAACCCAGCTGCCGCACCATTTTTTTTGTCTAAGTATGCAGACGGTTATGATGGCTCATAATCCGTGCAGAAATGCCCAAACCACACAGTGGCGTTGTCTAATAACCCAGGCACAAATTCCCAATACTGCTCATAGATGATAGGTACAATACTGCTCATAGAGACTGCTCACAGACAAAAAAGAACCAAAAACCTAAACTCGAACACCTATCTACCTAACAACCTAACAACTTAAACCTAGCTAGGTATCGTAGGTATGTATCGTAGAAAAAAAGAGAACTGGGCATAGGTAGTTCTGCATTTGTAGGAATCACCAAAAGATATCAATAATTTTTATTGTACTCATAAAGAATTCCTATGTAGGTAGAAGTAGATAATAATGGCCGGCTGACGGCTGACGGATGAAGATTGAAGATGCGTGACGTCTTGAAGTTCCAAGTGGACGATCTTCGTTCCTGCTTCGTTCAGCATGTCAGTCCAAGTCCCGCCTGGCCTGTTCTTGCCTCTCGCTCATCGCTCATCGCGCGCTTGAAAGGCCGGCATCTAACTATGTGTTGTATCGTAGGTAGCGTAGGTAGATAACGCATTATTATTTGTCCCCCCCCTGCTATGTGCCATGCCAACGCAGAGTGATGGCTGGCAAAGAACAATCTTCGCTGTGCACAACTGCACATCAACTGAACCATCATCACGCGCGCGCGCTTGGCTTGCTTGTGACAAACTGGAATCTGTGATTTAATTGTGAAAGCAAAAGGACCCTCAAAGCGTCACATTCCCATCATCACAAGCACTCGACGCAACCATGATGCTCCAAAACGCCCTAATGGGCCTTGCCCTCTTGGGTCCTGCCTCCATCTCCGGATTTTCTACTCCCAGTCAAAGAATGGCAATGCCCAGAGCATCATCAGCTCGATTCTCCACCGTGCTAGAGACACCCACCAACGGCGCTACCATGACCGACAACGCCTCGTCAGAAAAAATGCCCACCGCTTACGACTGCAACGAAGAAGCCGAATGCGTCATAGTCCCCGTTTGCGACGACCAGGAATGCCGCACCACACTCGACGTGCGGATACACAGCGATTGGTACGATCTATCGGGATGGCGCAAGGCTCACCCCGCAGGCGCCCATTGGATCGATTGGTACGATGGCCGCGATGCCACCGATGTTATGGATGCGTTCCACAGCAAGAAGGGACAGGAGATGTACAAGCGTTTGCCTAAGAGTACCCCGGAGACGGCGGCGGTTTTGGATGCTAGTATTCCGTCTTACTCGCAGACTGAGTTGAACTTTAGAGAGTTGAGGGCTCAGCTTGAGGAGGATGGATGGTGGGAACGTGATTATGTCCGCGAGGCTACTTTGCTAGGGATCTGGGGATCTTTGGTGGTGGGAGCCGCGGTGACGGCACAGGATGTCGCGCCACTATCCACATTTTTGCTGGCTTTATCCATGACCAATGCTGGATGGTTGGGACATGACTACATCCATGGAATCGACAAGTTTACTGATTTCATGAGGCCCTTCGTTGCTGTTGCAGGCGGGCTTGGAGCTACATGGTGGAGTGATAAACATAACAAGCATCACGCCCTGACGAACGAAATGGGAGTTGATGAGGATATTGCCACCGACCCATTCCTTTTTCCCTACGCGCCTGACCCAGAGAATGACTCTCCATTGCGTAAGATCCAACACTTGATCTTCTTCATTCCCTTCTCCTTCCTCTTTGCTCTGTGGCGTTTTGATACCCTCCAAGTCGCTGTGGACTCTGTGGAAAAAAAGCGTCCTGATGCCAAGAATGAACTGTGGTACTTACTGGCCCACTACGCCGTCCTCCTAACCTTCTTCCCATTAACCGTGTGGGTCCCTGCTGTCTTTCTTTCTGGATTAATGTCAGCACTAATTGTCACCCCCACGCACCAATCGGAGGAGTACTTTGAGGAATACCAAGCTGACTGGGTCACTGCCCAGTTTGAATCGACACGTAACGCTGTCACAACGAACCCATTCTCAGAATGGCTGTGGGGAGGCATGCAATACCAGCTGGAGCATCACCTCTTCCCCTCCATGCCCCGTTCCAAGTACCCTGAACTAAGACCCATCCTTATGAAGTTTTGTGAAGAGAACAACGTGCCAGGAGGATACAGGGAGAGTGGCGAGTTTGAGATTTTGTACAACAACTGGGACCTGTACAGGAAAGTCGCCAAGATGGATGCCGTCCCTGGGGCACCATACAGTCGTGGAAATGGACAGCTAGGTGCCATTGACATGGGCTCTTCACCTGGAGCTGGCGGTGTAGGACTTGGTAAATTAATGTAGATATAAGTTATGGATAGCCACTTGTTTTCTTTGCTCAACTATGAATATCAGCACCTACATGCTTTCACGAATGATTAAAGTTATGTTTCTGAGTCGTCATTACCTGCATTTCGAGGGTAGAATCCATGGGGGATTCAGATAGTTCATTGTCTGACTGCCTCTCTGTCTATTCCATACTTGCAACATAGTACTGCTGCATCATATCTCGCATATTGATCTTGGAGAGGTTACAATCTTTCTTCAGTCCAGAGCAGCACTGAATTTGATACGAAGAGACTTGTCATTTCGCCAAGGACAGCAAAAGCAATCTGAGAATGCAGATCAGGGTATTGGTAAATGAAAAAAAATGCTTGAGAAGCGACACCGATAATTTCATATGGCATCCTGAGTCTATTGGTGGTCTGAGTGGTGCTTATTGTTCATAACATCAAATGACTCGGCCATATGAGTAGATACCGCAAAGAAGCACGACGTGAATTTGTCCGAGCACAATCATGAAGCTGACTTTTAATTGCAGCACCTTGGTACGATATTGTGAAAAACTCAGTCCAAAAGTCGCAGTCCTTTGGAAGCATCTTTACAGTTATACTAGACAATACTGGATCTAATTTCAGTAAAACGAAGCAGGCAGAATCGTGAGCACTTTAAGATATGATAAATCAACCGACATTTACAGGTTTAGGTTATTTTTGTCTTTGAGTGGGTTCCGCATACCTGGCTCGCTTAAATCTTCTCTCTTGAAACACTGACACAGTTCCAACCCGTCGGCACATGCTTCCATTCCCTCGTTTCACGCACACTCACATCATCTTTTATTTTTCTATCATATGAAACTATGGCCTTGGCTCCATTCTGAATATCCACTTGTGCATTGGATATGGAAGATGGCGTTGGCCCCTCATAGACGGGGTCTACTTCCAACTTTTCATCACACAAGTCCGTGAACTTGTCAATATCTCCATCTTCAATGGCTTTCAACAGATTGTTATTCGCCGTCAATACATCATTCCTAACATATGCATCCATTGCGGCTTCGGTAGCTTTCCACACATCCTCGACTGTCCCCGTGCCATCAATATTGACAATATTAAGTTGACTTTCCCCAGAATTCTTCTCCGCCTGCAGATCCTCTACCCGTTCTAACGCCCGTACCACTGGCTCAGTTTGTTTCTGAAAAGTATCAAACCGCCGTCTCGCACTCTCCAGATTATCATCCGACCTACCCGACGTCTCGGCTCGTGACATGATGCGTTTTTCCAAAACTTCCATCGGACAATTATACACCAATGCACCAAGAACGGCCGTGTACGATGGCATATGCTCCATCCATCCTTGGACGTTGTCATAGTTACGGGGAAACCCATCGACCAAGAAAATACGCGATCCGTAAGAACCCGCATCATCATCTTCCTCGTCTGCTTTTTCATCCATGGCAATTCGCAATAATCCCAATGAGAGCTCGACAGGTACAATGTTTCCCTGGACCAAACATTCCTTGACCAGGTCGGCATGGGGATAGTCGGCCCTTTCGGCCCCGGTGCGGAGCAAGTCGCCGACGGAGAGATGGACGCATTTGTATGTGTCTACGATGCGTTCCGATTGGGTTCCCTTGCCGGCGCCCGGTCCACCGAGGATGAATATGACTCGGTGCGAGTTATTGGAAGTGAGGGAGGTGGTGTCGAGGTAGGGAAGCCCGCCGAAATTGAGTGGAGGCGGCAAGGAGCCAGTAATGGATAGGGCGCTTTGTGCTGTTTGTTCTATTTCGTCATCGTCAGTGTTATCAGCTGAGGATGTTGTTGATTTTTTTACTTCAGTAGCTCCTTCTGGTGCGACAAAGCATGTGGATGAAGCTCGTCGGAATGATGCCTTGGTGACACCGACGCTTCGAAAATAGGGTGACGACGCCGATGCTGATGCTGAAGCCAATGGTGATTGCGTCCATCTTGGTTGGAAGCCACCACGCGATCGAGCCAATTGTTTGGCGAAGTTGAATCCACGCGCTACACCCACCGACGTGGTAGCGGAGGCAATGATTGCCATCGAGGTTGCTGGGAGGAATAGTTTCATGGGTTATTGCTTTCGTTTGAGAGAATAAGAGGTTGTTTTTGTTCCACTTTCCGCTCCGGCTCCGGTGCGGCAACGTTTTATTTGCCGCGCCGCGTTTCGCGTGCTCATTTAATCCAAGCTTCGTTAAGGTTCAGCTTTAGTTTTTGTAAGCTAGAAAAAACTTTAGAAAGCCGAACGAGGCAGAGCTACCCCATGTGAAGGCGCTCAGAAAAAGCTGTCTGTCTGTCTGACGCCAAGTATCTAGAAAACAATAAAACCTCTGTCTCTTACGAAGCTTGAGCTGTTTTTTAGGTGTCACCAGCTAGCAGCGACGGCCAGATCGGCGGGTAGATAGGCGTGTGGGAAATTTGCCCGGAAATGTCATGAGATGTCATATCTTGCGTGGGGCTTGCGACTCCTGGAAGAAGCGCGATTGTTGCTTTCCCGCTACACATCTGTACACATAGAGATTTCTCGGCCTTTTCGGCGCGTTGAGAAAATGGGTTTACCAGCAGTTCGTGCCGAGATTGCGAGTTTTTCTCGGCGCGCGGAGCTAAAGTTGGGGCATTTGGGGGGGGAAACCAATAATCGCGCTTCTTCCTGTTAGATATGTTGCTCGCCATTGTGATTGTTGATTGTTGAATTCATTGTTGTTGTTGGTTCATTCCGTTTTCTATCACCGTCGTCGAATACCACGCTACCATGGTGGGCCTCACTAACACCATCGGCCTCCTATTCGCCATCGCTATTTGCGTTGATCCGAATTCGCTGTTCTTTGCCAATGCATCCAATTTCAACAAGCCTCACTCTCACACGGGCAAGGTGGAGCCGTTCCAACCCGGCGATCCCAAAATCAAGCTCGATGGCAAGGCCCAGAGCATTTTGAAGGCTGGCAAGCCCTATCAGGTGAGCACCACAGTATCTTATCCATTACTGAGTATGCATGTAGAATTTTCACTGGATACAAAAATGACCAATCTCATGCTCCCATCATTATAATTATAATTTAATGTGTTGCAGACCCAAGTCGAATCAGGAGGCGGCGGACGCGGCCTCGTCGTCCAGGACGTCGACGCCCCCACCCACGTTGTCTGGGACCGTATCCTAGACTACGACAACTATTCCAGCATGGTACCCAAAACTGTAGAATCCAAGAACTACAAAATCGTTCCGCACAAACCCACAAAGGCAAATAACTTTCTAGAAAAGGTGAACATCCATCATTTGATTTATCATTATCATGTTACATTATTTTGCTTTGGAGCAGTATGGAATTGGATTTGAGACGCTCAGCAACCACTTTCACATCTATTATCAAAGGAAATCTACACTCGTATGAAGGTGGGATTTCCCATGTTGAAGTTGGAATTCTTCATTCGGCATTTCTGCCACATTCAGCAGCACAAGAGTCTGACGTGGACATTGGATTATACGAAGGAATCGGATTTTGATGATTCGTGTGGTTTCTGGTATATTATTCCCCATCCTGACGATCCCGAGGAGAGGACTAGGTTGTATTATTCGGTTCAAGTCGGCCTTTTCGATTGGGTACCCAAATTTGCGGTAGATTTCTTGAGTAATAAGGCCTTGACAGATGCTACGGCATGGGTGAAGAAATATAGTGAGATCGAATGGGTCAAGGCGAAGAAGGATGGTACTGCACAAACAAATCCACTATCTAAGAAGGGGAAGGAGCCTGTCTTTGCATTGCCGTTTGGAAAGAAAAAACGAGAGGAAGAGGAACAAGCGGAGAGGGAAGCCGCAGAGAAATTAGCTTTAGAGGAGCAGGCTGTGGCTGAAAAACGACAAAGGTTTGCGGTGGTACGCGCTGGCTTGCGTCGATATGTGCTTGTTTCGGTGGTGATGGTGTTGGCAGTTTACAATGCAGCAATGTTCTTCGGGGATCAGCATGGAAATTCTCAATAATTATATTGAGACAGCCCTTTTTCTGTTTAATAATGAACCTGTAAAGTATTAGGGGCAAATAGTAATAGATATCTACCAAGTGTCACGAATGAGTTTTATCCAAAAAATGTAGCCTTTGGGGGTGCACCCAAGACACTTCTTTGTCAGTATGCAGGATCATTGAGCTGATGCAATTGCATTCACAAGAGTTTCTATTTGCAAATGATGACGGGGAGAAATGAAAACAGAAAAGAGCGCATGGGAGAACACGAGACCTTAATTTCACTTCCTACAATCATCGTTATTCTTGAATACAAGAGATGGTCACTTTTCACTTACCTTATGTTGGGATGATAACTCTTCTGCTCGCAACATAGAAGGCTTGGACAGCAAGGGCTGTCGCACAACTGCAACCACGAATTTGCAGTGGCCATGGCATGTGGACATACACCATCATCCAAGTTCCTCTGAATGCTCCCATCATATGTACCTGTAAGTAACTCTTCATCCTGCTGTCATCATGTATGTTCAAGAAGTTGTCATTTCAACCCACGATGCATCACCAGAACATGGTGCTTGTGTCAGTGGTGTATCATTGAATTGACAGCAGGCTGATAGATTCAACAGAGATGGAGCCTGTACTAGCCAGTCACTAGTGTACGGCTAGTGACTCAGCCAGAACACGTTCACACGGCTTCAATCTAGACCATAAAATAATTAATAAGATGTGGTAATATATAGACTCTATTATTTGATTTCAATCACATTATTATCAGAGACATATGATATCAAGAGTAGCGTGCAGCAATCATTGCAAGTGGCATAAACATACAATCAGCATGCACGAGAAGGAGTCTAGGAGGATAGTATAACAATACAACTGATGCAAGTGTAAGTGATACAGGTAGGTTAAAGGCAATAGCAGAATAAAAGTAATAATATATTGCACCAATAGCATGATCGGAATGGACTAATCTATATCAGTAGTACTGATAGAAACTGGAGGTAATAAAGCTGTAGATGCTCTGCAGTAGATTTAGTGGCTATAGTTACTGCTGTGAAAATTGCAGAACTATTCTTGTTCATGAGTGCCGTAGAAATTGTAGATTCAGTGTGATTCTGCGTAGATATTCTGCTGGATGTGGATTTGGCGTAGAAATTGTATCATTGCCATTGCGAAAGCAAGGCTATGATTATAGAAATTTTATTTTCTACACAATAGAAACTGTTATTTGCCAATACTACCGATTTGTAGAAATTGTGTAGATAATGTCAAAATCTACACAATTTCTGCAGATTTTGATTGCTATGAACTCGGAATGAAGATACTGCATACCTGTGTGGTAATGATAGGAAACCTAATACTGTGGTAAACTTGAAGTGGCCGAAGAAGCTGATGGTGATATGGCCATGGTCATTTTGGCATTTGTCACGAATTTGAGCCTCAAGATCAAGTGATTGAAGGCGACCGTATTGCATTATCTGATTTGATTTGATACGATTCGACTGCCAAAGCAGATACTAGTCAAAATTGCGAGGGAAAATTGTTACACCAATACATCATTCAGTATCCCATTGAATTCCAGGGCGACTATGCCGCATACTTGTGTGAGATGATAGGGTGGATCTCCTGGCATTGTTCTAAATGGAGATTGTTTTGGCATTCCCAAAGACCCACTTAGTCTCAGAAGGCACATCTTTGGGTTGTCAGTTTTGAATGATTTCAAATCCAAGCTTCAGAATAAGACAATCGGAATCTTTGGTGGCAAAACTGGTCAAACTCATAAGATCCAACGACAATTCCAGAACAATATAGGGAATGGCATTTCCTTCATATCATTGAATGATAAGATAATTGCAATCAGGAAGAAAAGCAAACAAAAGTGGAATGCCAAATTTGTAAGCACTTTTCGACTTTTACGTCAGATGACATCAACAGATTAATCTCACAATTCTATATCCCTTGTCTTGCGCAGGAGGAGTTGAAAGAATACAAAGATACCAATGGTCGTTGTAATGTTCCACAGAAGAAAGAGGCACGGGCATCTCAGATTGGAATGAGAAAAAGAACGAAGACTAGATGAATTAGGATTTGTATGGAGTGTTATGGCTAACCAAGATGTAAACACGAAGAATTCCAATGATAAAAAGTGGAATGCCAAATTTGGAAGTACTTGTTGACTGGCCTCAAAGATTAATCTCACAATTCCATATTCATTGTACAGCTGTTCACCCTAGTCTGGCGTCCTGTAGTATCTCTACACAATCGTACTAGGTCATGCATTCAAATTGGAGAATTTGTCCCAG
>JAZGVS010001023.1:0-11061 GCA_037356235.1 Bacterosira constricta
GCACGGCATTGGCGTCGAGGATGCCACCCATTACTTTGTCGCCCGGAATGGCGCGATCAGTAGCAGGATCCTTGTCACCAGACCTGTTCAACTTCTTTCGCTTGCGGGATTGTAGATGTTGCTCGGTAGCGGCCGTAACGGTTTCAATAACATTTACAAGAGGCCCAGAGACAGGCGAAGGAGAGACAAGGGGGACAATAGTGACATCCCACCCGGCAGTGTCAAATGGGCAAGTGGAGGGTGCATCAGGTGAGTGCATCGGGTCAACATCAAAATACATGTCCAGCGGCTTAACACCGGGATGGTCTTGGAGGAGATGTGGCTTCTCAACTTCAACCTTGGCAGTTTGAAGGATGTAGCCCGCAGTGGCGAGGATTGGTTGGATGGCTAGGGCCACTCCATCCCTGATGAAGTTGTGTGCCATCCATTTGTTGTTTTCAGTGCAGACTTAGGCATGGTCACCCTAGCAATCATGGGGCTTGCCACACCAGCATCTGGGTGGACACGCTGGGTTGAACACTGGCAGGCGGAGTTTGCGGAGCATGGCTATGCAGAAGAGTGAGTTGCGGATGCGGTTAGGCACCCTTGAGCGGCTCATGGCAATGAGCGGGTAGGATGTTTGAGGGACGAGTATGCTGGGGAGGTGATGGAGGTGCTCGCGGTCGTCGTGCTTGCAGTGATGGTACAGGAGCAGCTTTTGGCCCTCGCCGCAGTGCTGCTTGATGCGATCCCTGGCACTGTTGGAGGAAAGCCGTGTCTTGAAATGGTCCTCGCGCTCGTCGACAGGGGTCTTCTCAGGACATGCGACCTCTGCAATGTACGGGAGGAGCAGGTTGTAGCGGTAGAGGATGTCGGAGGATGAGTTGGCGCCGTCGTCAAAGAGGCTTGTTAGGGAGGTGTGTAGTTGGACAGGCTCCGTATCACTGTTGAACCGGAATCCATGGGTGGCGGAACGGATGGCCTTGGTCATGGTCACTACAAAATCAGGGGCCGCTCGAGTTGCCGGGTCATAGAGACCCATTCCACCTTCCTTCAGGCATATTCGTAGGATCTGCATGGATCTTGGTGGGATGTTGGGCTGCGTGAGCAGCTTGGAGAGGAAGGTCTTGGTGAGCTGATGAACTTGCTTGGTGAGTGGGCCATCCCAGTCTTCCCATCCATCGCAATTGTAGTCAAATGGGAGGGTGTGCATGATGTCAGCGCCCAGTAGATGTGGCAGCTTCTGGATGGTGCATTGAGCGAAGAGGCGGAGGCGTGTTTGGAGGTCGGGCACGTTGGCATGAAGCAGGTCACACTGTCTCGCTATTTCGATGACTTTAAGGTTGAAGAAGTCGAGGACAAATTTTTCACCTCCAACCGGCGTGCCCAGCAAGCGGAAGCCCTCTGTCAGCTCGACGGGGACAAGGTCTTCCAGCGGGACAAGGCAGGAGAGGTCGTCGATGTACGCCATTAGGTGTGTAATGGACCCAAAAAGGTCGTCACCCAGGTACTCCTTGGCAAGGCGTTCAGCGGCTCGTCTGCGCAACAGGGCGTCCAGCGGGCGGAGGACTTCGTTCAGAACTAAGGCAGCGAAGAGAGATGAAAGTGGGCATCCCTGGTTGACTCCCTCAGCCATTTCAATGCTGCGCCAGCTGCCATCCTCCCAGCGGTAGTGGACTTTTCCAGCTTTGGCATATAATGATGTGGCTAAAGGCACCAGTTCCGGGTATTTAGATTTGATGAGATGGATGATTTTCTGGCGGGAGACACTGTTGAACATGTTCTTGAGGTCGAGGTAGACGGCAGCTCGGGTTGGGGCTTCATTGCGGAGTTGGGGCTTCTGGATGTATCTTTCGATACCTAGTTGGGTCGACTTGATGATGAAGTCCATGCCCTGGTCAACTCCAATGGCAAAGTTGTAGGGTAGTAGGTCGAACAGGATCCTTGTAAAGACAAAAAAGGTAAGTGTCAGTTAGATAACACTCCACCTCGTGTGGGACCAGGCCGCGGTAGATGAGGTCGAATAGGGCGCGGATGCCATCGTTGATGTGGGTTAAGTTGAGCTTGACCAGATCGATGAAGGAGTCGATGGTGTCGGCATTGGTCCCTGCACCCGTTTTCTTGGCTGCACTCTTGATCGATTTGCACACATCCCCTGGTAGGTGGAAGGTCTGACTTGCAGGGGGCGGGGGCTCCGGAAGGGACAGGTCTGGGAGGGGGTCGTTGTATAACTTGTGGACCGACTCGATGTTGTTGGCGCCAATGGTTGCAATCGCGTTGTCGTTGGTCACTCGTGCATGGGCAGTGCGGTAGTTGTCGCTGTCTGCCGCCTCTTGCGCAGCGCGATTGCCTGGGCGTTCCGGCCTGGCGGAAGGTTTCTCCCAGCTCGTGACCGCCATGGCCGCAGTGAAGAGTGATCCGATGTTGCCCTCTCGAAAGCGTTTGATGCGGTCGGTGATGCAGTCTTGAATGCTGAGCCCATCCCTGTCTGGTTGGGCAGTGGGCGCAAGGATGAGTAGTTCCAAGTTGAATAGCAGCCACCACAATGGGGCAGCTGGATTGGGCGGTGGGTCATCAGTAGGGTTGGCTGGTGGGGGAGGTTTGGTTGTGGGCGTGGCGGCGACAATGGCGAGGATCAAGTCTCCCTTGAGATCTCGGAGTTGGGCCTGGTTGATCCCTTTTAGGAAGCGGAACCAAGTTGACCTGAAGTTTGGGGGATCATGAGTGTAAACAGTGTTAATAAAAGCTATACCGTCTGACCAATTTGTATTTAGGTTAGAAGCAGCGGACAGAAATTTGTGGGCGATGTCGTGGGTGGATGGTGCTGGTGTGCGGGGGGCGCTCTGGGCACTCCCCCCTGGATGGGACACACGTAGGATGCTGTGGGATGGTAGGGTGGTGGCATTGGAGTGACGAGCTGTGGAGTCGGATGTTTGTGCTCTGTTGGATGGCATGGTGGTAGCATTGGAGGGATGAGTTGTGGAGTCAGATGGTGGTGGTGGTTCAGATGGTCGATCAGTAGGTAGGCAGGAGGGCGATACCGTAGGTGGCGTAAGGTAGGTAGATGTGGGGGAGTGGAAGTCCTCCATGTGGCGCGCCAGGGCAGATTTGGTGGAGAAGATGTGCCTTGGTTTGGATGGGCAGTTGGGTTTGGTACATACGAAGATGCCAATTTCTTGACAGATGGAGAAATCCATGAGGTGCAGGGAGTTCTTGTGGGACTCGGCGAGGGTGAGGTGACGTCGAGCTGCGGCAATGGTCTTGAAGCCGGGGGAATTGCCGCTATGTGAGTGCTTGCATCCCCGGACCGGGCACTTCAACTCTTTAAGAGTTGGAGTTAGAGCCCTCGGCAGCCTTGGCAACGGCTGCTGCAGCGAGCCAGGTGATCACCAAGCCGTTGACTTGATTGGGCGCTGCATTGGATTGAATTAATGACTCCAATTCGTCCCTGTTTTCTGGGGGACAGAGGGATCGGATTGGTACCCAGTCATAGGCTTGAGGGGCATTGGACGGTTCTTGATGTTGAGCTTGGATGACGCGGCAAGATGACCTGTGGATCGCGTAAGCCTCTTTCCCAAATCCAAAGTAGCCGCAGGTCGGTTCACATCGGGCCCAGCCGATGGTTGCCAGGGTCCCGGTGTCAATGGTGTTATAGAAGGGGCCATGGAGCATGACGCCATGATTGTGGGCTTGGATGCGCCCCTCAGCAGAGCGGGGGAAGGTGTCGTTCCCTGCGGCATAGTGCGGGCAGGTGGTGATGCGGCAGTGGGCTGGCTCGCCGCTGGGGTCCATGGTTAGGTCGAGGACCGACCGGTCGGCCATTGCTGGTGGTGCGTCGTTGGCTGGCTCGACGTAGGAGTTGGGAAAGTGTGCTGGGATGGCTGCGTACACTTTGCGGGACCAGTCGCGGTCGGAGACTCTGATGTAGCAGTACTTGGCTTGGACGTCCCTGAGATCAGACTGAAAGGATAGGATGGAGAGGATGTCAATGGGCGCAGTGATGGCGGCGAGTAGCTTGGTGATGATGGCTTCGACTTCTGGTAGGGATTGAAGGATGGGCATGGAGAATTTGATGATGTGGTGGGTGGGGATGGCGTCACCAGAGTTGCCCTTGACTCGCTTGGTTGGCTGTTGGTTGGCGACGGAGGACTGGGAGAATGTGCTGGCACCGCAGTCGCCGGTGAATTCAACCTCGGTGGGATGGGCGTCTGACGCTGTGGTGAGGGGGCTGGATGCCACGCTTGGTGTCGCGAGCCCCGGTGGGGCACGGGGTGGAGGCTTGGGTGGTGTCATGGGATTCAAGTTGGATGGCTGGTCTTGGGCTGGGCTCTTGGTGGAGCTGATGCTGGTACCGTGGATGATGCGGTAGGCTGCGGACGTTGGGTCCGTGCTTGGGAGGAAGTCATAGGATGCGATGGCAGGGAGTCCTTGGGCGACCATGCGGGCGGATGAGGCCTGGCGGGATGTTAGGATGGCAATGGGGAGGTCGGTGGTATGGAAGAATTCGGCTTTACTGGTGGCCCGCCCATAGTTGCAGAAGTCGATGACGCGAAGGTTTTCGGCTGGGTTGTTGAGGTTGGAAGCTTCCATCGGGGCAGAGGCATTCATGTGGTCGATGTCCTCCTGGGTCCGTAGCTGGGGGTGGTAGATCTGGAGGAAGTGCATGGCGTCGCCTTCGTTGAAGAAACCCTCATACCTGCTGTGGGGTACGCCGATGACGAGGCTGCTGAAGTTGGATGGCGAGGTGTAGAAGCTGCCGTGGAAGATGCCGGCTTGGGAGATGCCCCCTGCGCAGTTGACAAACGCATGGAGGAGCTTGGTGGTCTGATTCCTTGGGATGCGGGTGGAAGATATACCATTGGAGCGACGGTGCTGATTGGAGGTAGAGTGGTGGCCGCTTGTGGCGCGATGAGATGCAGATGATGGCGAGAGGGTTACGCTGCGGCCACGGCCATGGCCACCACCACGCCCGGGCGCGGCAGTTGTAGTTGATTGCCTTGTTGGTCTGCTGGAGCTGGGAGAGCGGGATATTTTAGTGTGCATGATGCGCTATCATGAGCATGATTGCCACAGATTGCCACATTGGCCGCCGCGGCAGCAATCGCAGCGCAGCGCACCAGCAACGGTCTCATTGTCTCGTCACCATTCACCATGATGCGCTATCATGAGCATGATTGTCACATTGGCTGCCGCGGCAGCAATCGCAGCGCAGCGCACCAGCAACGGTCTCGTGTCACCATTCACCATGATGCGCTATCATGAGCATGATTGCCACATCGGCCGCCGCGGCCGCAATCGCAGCGCACCAGCAACAATCTTGTTGTCTCGTCACCATTCACCATGATGCGCTATTATGAGCATGATTGTCACATCAGCCACCACGGCAGCAATCGCAGTGCAGCGCGCACCAGCACAATGTTGTCAGTTGGCACACCACCACCACATCACACAATTGATATCAAATTGTAAGCAGTTTAATGACTGACACCACTGTCTCATCTGTTTCCCGCCTCGTACGGCGTAATGACGTTGCGGCGTCTGCTGCCTCTGTGAAAGTACACCAACAGCAACAGCTTTGACGAGCCATCACTAGCCAAAAACGCGGAGCTCTATCCATTTGCAACACCATGGCATCAATTAGTAAGTCAGATACTTTTTTATTGCACTCATCATGTCATGTTCTAGGTATGTAACTGATATTGATACGGCTTGATCTGAACTCCCTTTCCATTTCTTTCTCCGGACCACTTGAGGGAGGAGCACAGATACAAGCAATGATTTGAATCTGAATCGCCATGATTTTAATCTGAATCTCCCGAATCTGGCATCATTCAACAATCAAAAATCTAGGCTGGTTGAGAAAGGGTGAGAGAACCATTTTTTTTGTGCACTGTCTTAATGAGTGAAAAATCCCACAGTGCCTTTCATGTTTGTCAACAGAAGGAAAAGACATGGAAATGAGAATACGAGCAAAAACATACAACAGAAAAAGCTTGGGTTATTATTTCTCTCAGTCTACTTATAGATCACACATCATACACAACAATTAATGGAGGCATCTCCAGCTATTTCATCACAATTAACAGAGGTATCTGCATTCTATTTCATCGCACCATCCTAATGAAAGTACTTGCATCCCTCTTTTCCTGCTCCACCCCTTCCTGCGCAAATCAATCCATTTGCCCCTGCAAACTGTTTGCACCGCCCACATCTACGGGAGCCCCTCTGTGCTCTATCCTTCCCTCGACCTCTCTTCTTCCGATTTGACACAGCGCTTGGAACTGCATAATGCCCAATAGACACCCCCCCAACAAACATATTTGGATGGTTATGCATTGCTTGTGGTTGCGGTGTGGGAAACAGAGGAGCACAGTGAATACTGTTCCAAGCCATTTGCATTGGCTGGAGTTTTGGTGGCAAGGGAGGAATTGGCTGTTGAGAGCGATCCGAGTCATTTGTCGGGGTGGTTGTGAGATGGCCCTGTTCTTCTTGCTCCCTCACTTGGTCTGCCGACTGTTGTGGCATATTTTGTTGCTCAGAAAACACTTGAGTTGAAGTAACACCTCCCCCAACTGCAGGTACGATTGTGTTATTCAGTTCTTCTAATTTCTTACAATGTTCCGCACCCCTTCTCTCACATTCTTTCACCCGTTGATTCTTATCCCACTCATTGCGGTGTGTTCGAAGGTGAGATGACAATTTTGGCATTATTGCTTTTCCATCAACCACCTTGCACCATTCTACTGCAGCAGCATCATCACTCATCTTTGGATCATTCTCAATTACGAAGCATGCATATTTTTTGAACTCGTCCTTTCCTGAAAATGGAAGAAAGGGCAATGGTGTTCCCATAGCCTCACACAGATATTTTTGGTCCTTAGTGAGCTTCAACTTTCCGACATCAATGTCTTGGCACCGAGTTTCAAGTGCTTCCTGCAAACTGCATTGGTGCAATGTAATGGTGTCAAAACTTTCATCTGTGAATTTATAGTCGCTTGTATTTGACCAATTCGGGTAAAGCTGCAGTCCATGGTTCTGCATCACCAAATATTGCAATATGTCAATGAGCCATGTATCAGAGTGCCCTATTTTTGGGAAGCCAAATCTTCGCCGCTCAGAGGATCGATGGTTGTGCCTGTGTCTACGCTCACTCAAGATGCAGTCTGACATCTCAACGCCTGTACTCCAACTTCCAAAAGTCGTGATGATATTCTTGTGGTAGCCTTCAGTTCTATTAGTACCCATTGAGCACTCGATCATGTCTTTGTTTTTCATCACTGTTCCATTTCGTCTCAACTTCTTGCTGTACAGTTTAATTCCAGGCGGATCAGAATAGAACCCAGCAAGTATCTCCTTCAACCCATTATTGGCCTTCGCTCATGCTGTGTCGTTGAAAAGTGGTTTACCACTTTTGCTGTCCACCATTGGGGAAAATAGAACATACACAGCACGTACTCTCCAATACAAGATCTTTGGCGATGGCACATGTCTATCAACGCAACCACGAGAAAGGCTAGAGTGGTAATACCGTTCATTTCCTATGTCTTTGTCTGACATACCACTTTCTCTCAACTCATCCTCCAACTCTTTCAATTTGATAGGATTCCATATAAACAATGCTTCTCAAAGTTTGACAAAGAAGCTTTTCTTTGCCTCGTGGTGCACTGGAACTTTAGTTCTATCCATTAAAGGGAAAGCATCTCCGCAAACACTAGAAAACTTATCCTTAATATTGGAAGGCTTTAGCGCAATGTCAAGCTTGTCATATTCGAGAAGGGAAGCACTGGACTGTGCTTCTCTAGCGTTGAAAATAGCATTTTGGAGTGACTTGATACCATCAGTTGTGAGGCGTTTTTGCTGTTTTCCATTCTTTAGCTGCAAATTCATCATAGCACACCATCTCGTCATTAGGGTCGTCGTAATCCACAAAGTCATCCTGGCACAGTAACTCATCATTATTCAACTTGTCTTCATCAACCCCGGCTGATGTGACGCCTCCTTTCGACGATGGAATCTTTGGCCGTTTTTGCGGTCTTTGTGAGGGCGTCTCCTCTTCTGAAGGTTTTGATCGTCCTACAGTTGATGCTGTAGGGTTTACAATTGGAGTTGCACGGATATCGATTGAGTCAACATGCTCTTTAATCATGGTAATGGGTACAATAATTCTGCCTTTTCCAACATATCTGAAAGTCACACCACAAGTTGTTTGTTTGTGTTTATATCCAGGAATCATCAACGCAAGTGAGTATATCTGCTCTATATCAATTGCATAGCTATTTACACCTGGCCTGACTTGACTATACCCTCCTCTTCCATAAACAATCCCTTGGGGACATTCACATGTGACAGTATCAACAATGACTGCTTTTGCTGTTCTAGTAGCCATGCAGGCAACGTTCCCATTTGTGGGAATCAAGTCGACCCTTTTCCCCACATTTAATTCTTATGGTTTGAGGCGTCGCGTGAGATTAGGCTTTCTCAACAACCCTTCAGCCAGTTCAAGCAACACTGCAGCATCAATTGCTGCATACTTTGTTTGCTGTGGTGATAGCTTCGTGCTCCAATCAGATATCTGAAGTGTCTTATCAATTTCAATCTTCAAAACTAATTTCGTCAGCAGCTACATCGAGGCATTGCCATTTTGCACAACATCTCTCTTCCTTGCAAAAATGCCAAGGTTATGAACATTTCTTCGGGATGCTTGCTCCACTGACTTGATAGCGTCTACGTTGTAGTCATCACCAATCTTCTTGAGATCTCCGCTGACCTTTACTCCATAAAAATGAAATGTGTCATCACAGATAAACGATTCAAGGTGCGTTGGTAATTTGTCCATACCTTGCAAAACGAGTACCAGAACAATGAGTGTGTTGTCAGAAGTCCTATACGCAATCTGAACGGTCTGAACTTTGGAGCTGCCAGTCTGATGACCTTGAGTGTTAACAATTTTATTCCACTCTGCATCTAACCCAACCTTTCTCTCCTTGAGATCCTCAATCATTGCTGATATCACTATTGGTTGATGTCACTTCGAGTTTCAGCTATCCTAACTGTTGCCTTCTCATATTGATACTGTGACAATCCTGCCCCATCTTGGCGCAGATCAGGCGCATCGGCATCGCACATTGAGTCAAAGATTTTTTGTTACTCTTGTAGGGACGGCAAGATCTTCGTGTAAAATAGTTTGTTGCCAGAAGGATTATCAGTGCAAAATATCCGCACTGGTGGTAAACCTAGACTCTGGACTCTGTGTTGTACCTTTGAATGCTTCAAGTGCTGGCTTCATCTGCTCATGACTGTCAGTGTACACATGGAACTGAAATCGTACCTCGTCCAACTCATTCATAGCTGTTACAAGACCCTTGAATACAGAGCGGCCACGGTATCGACACAAGTGTTTCGCCTTCTTGTAGGAAACATCCCAATACAGCGTCTCCGCACCACGCTTGTTCACTTCTTTATCAAGGTGAGCCCTGATGGACTGATGGAATTTCTTGTAAACATGCTCAAGATTTTTCCAGTGGGAACCATGCCTCGATATTGGTGCTTGTCTCCGAAGTTTCCTAAAGGAGTATCATTTGTCGTGGGCTACAGTGGTCCCCTACGCACTGCAATTTCATATTCATGGCTTATGCATTTTCTTGTTAACTCCTTTGGATGCATCTCAAGCAGTAAATCTGATATTCTCTCCGGACGAAGACCACCATCAATAAGTATACGCATAAAATCTATGAGATTTTTATCGACTCCTGATCGCCACGTGAGAAATGCTGGAAATTAAGAACCCCGGCCGTATTTGAACATTGACAGTATATGCTTATCCCACCCCATAAAAGTGTAGTTCATATCAGCATCACCTAATTCCACATCAATCTGTCTTTCTCTCGCAAATTTCTGTACATACTCCTTTGCTTTGCCAACAATATGTTTACATTCATGGCAAATTTATTGTCTGCTCATCACATGATAATTCTCCTTCAGATTTACGACAACAGGGCCAAAGTGATTGTCTTGGAAACAATGTGCCCCGACTGATTTATTGCACTTGCAGTTTGGGCAACTTGGCATCATAGTTTTTCCAGGACCACTCCACCGGACATCCGGTAGCCAAACATACACATCTCAATAGTATGCATCATATTCCACCTTGAGATTGAGTTTCTTTGCAACTTTGGGTGCATGCTCTCGTTTGATCCACCAATCATTTTCTTTCAGAATTTCTAACAGCCATTGATCAACAGAATTGAAATCTTTATGGACCTCCTTCTGGATCCTCTTCTGAACGGCTTCAGTATATCGATACATGATCCCAGGTTTGCCATCAATGGGAGCTTCATCTGAATCATTCTTTCCTGCTTCTTCATCCTAGTCATAGTTGAGGTCAGCAATGGCGCTTGGTGAATAGATAGTCCTCACGGTTGAATTATTGACCACAGATGCTTGATCTGTTCTTCCGGAGACATCTTCTACATCAACCTCGGTTACTATTTCGGGACAGATCTTGTTGGCAATACCACTATCTCTGTTTGTGTCTTCATTGTCTTGCTGGCTAATATTGCCATTCTGCGTTGCTGGATGGAAAAAAATCCTCCGCTGTTCATTCACTCTTCGTTTCTTCTTCTCCTTCGTTTGCTGCGCCGCTTTTGCCTCTCTCTCGGCCTTCTTCTTCGTGTCCTGTGTCTTCTTGATCTGGGAAGCTTTCTGAGTATCCGTTTGCGTCCTTTGTTTTCTTTGTGTGTATGGGTTATCAACCCTACCTTTTGGTCTTCCACCTACCATGATAAGATAAAGATAATGACGCTGTGGCTAATATGGTTTGGTGGGATGGGATATGAAGGTTGGTAGTAGGAATATTAGGAGACAAAGGCGCACAATGACAACATGGGAACAAGGGCAAGCAGTGCTTTATGCGCCATTCATTCGCTCAACCTCTCAACGCTGTTTTAGTGGTGATGAAATGATAGCATTTCTTATTTTCCACCTTGTGAACATTGGTTGGCGCCATTTTTTAGGCAGCTAAATTGGAAATACAAGTCAATAACCGGAGTCCGACGTCTCAGACCTCGAATTCTATCACCACTT
>JAZGVS010001024.1:0-11066 GCA_037356235.1 Bacterosira constricta
GAGTGAAATCAGATACACTCACCGATGACAACTCCTGAGCAACGGTCGAGTCTGTTGCATCAGATGCCTGTGATTGGATCCCTTCAGTGATGGCATCCAATCGTGAGGGCTCAGACAGAGCTTTGTCAATCTCGCCAACTGCCACGCTTGATATGTCTCCTAGTGATGAATCCTCATCAACCCCAGGGTCAGCATTCAAATCAACCTCATATTCAACTCCTCCTTCATCATCAATACCAAGCACGGTAACCTTGTCGCCTTGAGATAGGATACCTTCTGATTGAAGTGTATTTTCAATAGAGCTTTGAACTGCTTCTTTCACCTCTTCTTCTTGCGCAGTAGTCAAGATTGAAGTGTCTAGGTTTGTTTCAAGAACACCAGTAGTAGAGAGGGCAGATTCACCTGGGGCCAGGATTGATGTTTCTCCAAGCGCCGAGCCAGTAATACTTGCATTAGAAAGCTCTCCAGCAACTGGTACAGATGAACTTGTAGCCTCATTCTGGATCTCTTCAGATATTGCCTCCAAAGTAGTTGGGTTGGAAAGCGCCGAGTCTATCTCAGCTGCCACAGCAGTTGATATATCTTCCAAGGCTGCGTCATCCAAAAGAGAGTCACTCCCAGGATCAACATTCATCTGAACTTCGTATTCAACCTCTCCTTCATCATCAATATTAGTCACAGTGACCGTATCACCTTGAGATATCACACCTTCTGATTGAAGCGTATTTTCAATAGAGCTCTCAACCACATTTATGGCCTCTTCTTCTTGCGCATTGTTGAGATCCGACGTGTCAATGTTTGTGACCAACGTTCCTGGAGTGATGACCAAGGCGGTTTCTTCGCCTGCAGTCGTCAACTCTGTTTCCTCAAGAGTGAAATCAGATACACTCACCGATGACAACTCCTGAGCAACGGTCGAGTCTGTCGCATCAGGTGCCTGTGATTGGATCCCTTCAGTGATGGCATCCAATCGTGAGGGCTCAGATAGGGCTTGAACAATCTCGCCAACTGCCACGCTTGATATGTCTCCTAAAGATGAATTGTCAGGAGGTGTTGAAGTGAGCTGGGCGGAGGCAACGGAGGCAACATTGCTAACGACAGAGTCATCTATGAGCATTTCAATTTCATATTGGACATTTCCATTGGCGTCTATGTTTGTGACAGTGACAGTGGAGTCTCGTGGCAACACCCCTTCAGATTCAAGTGTGTTCTTGATAAGATTCTGGAACACAGTCTTGGCGTCTTCCATCTGAGAAGGAGTGAGGGCAGATGTGTCCAAGTTTGTGCTCAAATACCCTGTAGTAGTGACTTGCGCCAGCGTTGTTTCGGTAGCATATCCAGCACCATTAGTTGCGTAGTTGTAGCAACAAGCACTTGAATAAGTACTCCGAATTGCACTGCATTCTTGGGTGCCCTTTTGAATCGCATTGCCACGAAGGATATTATCAAATTCACCACATGCAATTGTGGCCCTATTGTATTCGACATCTACTTCCCAATTGAGGTTGGAACCTTCTGGGCAGATGGGACAACGTTCGAAGCAGAATTAATTTGAGATGTCCTGTTGAGTCACAGAACAGGTTTCGCTCCCTGCTTCTTCTGATCTAGCTAGTTTGTTGCCGATGTCGCCACATGACTTCATTTCACCATCAAAGTCCACAGACACATCACCTTTTACGTCAGACCCTGCGGGGCATACTCTGCAAGGATTGTCTGGCATGGTATAACAGCAGGCATCTGCAAACTCTGCACCTTTTTCATCGCATTGAGGGCTTCCGTCCACTACAGCATCCCTGCTGAAGCTCATGTCCAAGGCAGAGCAACTCATATCATTCCCATTAACATTGACTGTGGCAGTAGTATCAAGAAACCCAAACTGACACATGTCGCACTTTTCGAAGCAACAGGACTCCCCATGGTCATCCTTGGCCGCCTGACATTGATCGCTGTCAGCCGCTTCCCTCACAAACAGAGAGTTGTAGAGGCCTAGACACTTCATCTGAGAGCCTTGATAGTTTACTTCCACGTCAGCAGAAACATCAAGATAATCATTGTCAATGTGGCACAAGTTACACGACGTATCAAAGGGCTCGAAACAGCACTAAAGAGAAAAGACAACGACGTATGGTATAAGATTAAGAATGCGTGTAATGAATGCAAAACGTAAGCAAATATAATAACACACAAAAATAGTACTTACCTTGTCGTAAAATTCATCTTTCACAGCATTGCATTGGTCACTGTCAGCGGCAACACTCTTTCCTCTCAAGATCCATTCAAAGTCTCCACACGCGACCGACTGTCCTTCATATGTGACAATTGTTTCCCAATCAGCTTTGCCGCCATCACAGAGCGAACAGCGCTCGTAACAACATTCTTCAGAATGATCAGATGATGCTGTCTGACAAGCATCCCCTTGCTGCTCTTCTCTGCTCCCAAGGTAGTTGGACAGACTTTCACAGGTAGTGCTCGTGCCAAGATAATTTACAGATGCTTCTTTATCCACACCAGTATTGTCTCCTGGACATATGCGACAAGGCGATTCAGGTTTTTCGTAACAGCAATCTCCCGAGTGTTGTTCTGTAACCTGGTTACATTGATCAGATCCAGATATAATCGATGCAGGGCCCAATCCCAAGTCTAATTCAAGACAAGTAATCATACGTCCTTCATATGAGACCTTGATTCCAGCCTCGAGGCCTTGTCCAGCGCACAGAGAGCATTTAGTATCACAGCATACATCAAACAGGTCATCCTTGGCAGATGAGCATTTTTCGCCGTCTTCTTCCTCTCGTCGGAACAACTCATCGCTCACATCAGAGCAAGTCATCTTCTGATTCATGAATGTGATAGAATTCTCGCCCATGAGATCAAAATATTCTTCATCTTTTTTGCATAAGTTGCATGGAGTTTCGGGCTCCGTGAAACAGCATTCAGAATGTTCCGACTTGGTCGCACTGCACTCCTCACTTGAGTCGAGAATGCTCTTCTCATAGAAATATATATCCACTTCACTACATTGTTTCGTCTCGCCTTCGTGGTAAACGGTCATCACAAAGTCCGTATTTTGGGATTTGTCACAAACCTCACACTGATCAATACAACACGAGTCTTGAAGGCTGTTGCGAGCGTCTACACAAATATCGGAGTCGGCTTCTTCCCTAGAAGAGATGCGGCTTTTGATGTCGCTGCATTTCATTTCGTCGCCATTCCACTCTGCACTGGCATTGATTGAGATAGCATTATCAGGACAAATGTCACATGCGCTGGCAGGGATAGTGTAGCTACAAGTAGGGGAGAATGCATCTTGGAGACTTGTGCACTCGGAGCTCTCCTTGGAAATAGCCGCTTCCTTGATGGCAGAGTCGAGCTCCAAACAGGTAGCCACGTTTCCATCCATCTCAACCTCTGCCGTCCAATCGGGATAGGTACCTGGTTTATCAGCTAATTGGCACTTCTCGTAGCAGCACTCGTCGAAGAGAGATGCCTGGGTCACACCACAAACAGGATCAGTGTCTTCTGTTCGACGAGACATGAAGTTGGCAACTTCATAGCACGTAGTGGGGCCATTGAAATCCACTTCCACGTTGTCGTTGAGGTCGAAAAATGTCTCTCCCTGCTTGCACAGCTGACAGGAAGTTGTTGGACTTTTGTAGCAACATGTATCTTGGTACTCACTCTGGAGATCATTGCATTCCTCACTGCCATCCTCACAGGCATGCTCCCGGAACATCTCGTTGAAGTCGCCACAATTCATATCTTCGCCCTCGTAGTTGATAAACACATCCCAATCAAGATCGAATTCACCGCAAATGTTGCAAATAGAATAACAGCAGGTTTCTGCAAGAGAAGCCTTTGCATCCATGCAGGTGCTGGATGCCATCTCATGTCTTTCCTGGAGGAAATTGCTAGCACTGCGACAAGAGACTTCTTCATCATTGAAATCAATTGTGGTGGTGTGGTGCATGTACTCATCTGTGGCACAAAGTTGACAAGGGGTAGAAGGCTGACAATAGACAGAAAAGTGGAACCAAAAGTCAGCATTGGTGAGACGATTCACACATCATAGCGATGGAGATATTGCGAGGGAATGGCATCATGGCATATGGTTCACTCACAATTTCAAAGCAGCAGGCATCATAATGGAGGGATTTCATCTCGGTACACTCATCAGATCCATCCTCCAATCGTTCCTGAAAAAATAACGAATCAACATCCGAACAAAGTCCCTCTTCGCCATCAATATCAACCATAATATCTGCATCCAACCTCGCACCCTCGCCACAGAGTGAACACCGATCGAAGCAGCAAGTGTCAAATCCTATTTCCTGCACTTCCTCACATTGGGGGCTTGTGGATTCAAATGGAGAAAGGAAGTTGTTCACCTCGGCACATGTGAAGGCTGATCCCTCGTACTCGATTTCTTCATTGGGCATGAGTGTGTGCTTCTTCCCATCCTTGGTGCACACGTCGCATGGATCAGTGGGGTATTCATAGCAGCACTCCTTACCAAATTCAGAGATGACCTCCGAGCACTGTTCGTCATCCTCCTCTACCTCATCAGCATATAGCAAGGCATCGAGCTCACCGCAGTTGAGAGGCTCTTCTTCGTACTCGACCTCGTTCCACCACTTGACGCCCTGACCGTCACAGAGAGTGCATTGATGGTAACAGCAAGCGTCCCAATGTTCTCCTTGGGCCGCCGTGCACATTTGACTGTCACTTTCCTCGGGTCCAAGCCGCTTACTGAGATCGTAGCATGTCATGGTCTCTCCGTCATACTCGATTTCTTCCAGTGCACGTAGATCCATAAACTCTGTCTCTGATCGGCACAGCATACATGGACTATCGGGGTAAGTGTAGCAGCACTTATCACCCAATGATAGTTTCGCTGAATCGCACTCGTCGCTTCCCTTGGCGAACTCACTAATGACAGTCATGTCTGCATCTCCGCATGTCATATCCTCGCCGTCGAAGTCCACCTCGAGCCAGTCCTTAATACCCTGTGTGGATGGGTCAGGACAGAGACGACACTTGGTCGGAGGAGGCGCGCCAATGCTGTCAATAGAGCATCCAGTGTTGGCAAAGCATTGTTCATCGGCAGGACACTGACTCGAATCGCCCGAAGTGCATGGTTGCTTGCACCCATTAAGAACATCTTGATAATCCTTCCCGCAGAATGATTGATCTGACGGGTCCCCTGTCGCGGCCGAGTTCCCATTATTACTCGAGAGAGGGTTGCTCCCATCCTTAAGCATATCAATCGCCCAAAGCATTCCTCCCTGCATACACATCTCTTCGGCATACTGCAGCTTTCTGTTGAAGGAGACAGTGTTGTCATAGGATATGAGGCGGTTGCCATCGGTGACCATGACCATACTTTCAGTGTCATCATCAAAGCGGATGGTGTCGTAGTTGCGGGACGTGACCAAGTCGGCAATTTCAAAGTAGGGTAAGAACCCATCGGTACCCTCGCAACCCGATTTGCCCGGCCCATCAAAGGGACATCCCAGATCGAGACAATCGTCATCTGACAACGTGTAAGTCCTCGCGTACGACCCAAGACCCAACACCAACTTCGATCGTTGAATAAAGTGAGACATGTACTCCACCGCCTCATCAATCATGCGCATGTCCGTATGCGATAAAGCAATCTGCTTGGGATCCCAACTCCCCCACAAATCATACGCCATAATATTAAACCAATCCACATGCTCTGCCAAACCTGCCAGATCAAATCCCATTTCAAGCTTGGTGATATTCCCTGTAATGGCAATGGTCAATTCAAACGGTTCCGGCGCGGCGTTGAACGCCTTCCGCAAATCCTTCGTCATTAAGACGTAATTATCATAATCAGCGCGTTTGCCACCTCGTTCTTTCAGGCCCGGATATTCCCAATCCAAATCTAATCCATCGAATCCATACGTTCTCATAAACTGCACTACTGAATTCGCAAATGTCTGCCTATTCTGCTTACTTCCGGCCATTTGCGAAAAACGCTTTTGCATTGGTCCCGGATCGTTATGCGTCCATCCGCCCACCGCAATCATGGTCTTGGTACCGGGATGACGTTGCTTGACCGTGTTAAATTCCTTGTAGAGTGGTACTTCGTTCTCGTAGGTTCCGTCCCATGCTTCTAGGCGGAACGATGAGTCGAGGGAGGCAAAGGAGTATACTACGTGGGAGTAGGGTGTGGCGTCCCATGCTGTGGTGTCCATTCGTTGGCAGTCTTCGTCGCGGCTGTTGTTTGTCGTATGAGTGGTTAGAGAATGACAGAGTGAAACCATGTTAGATGATTTAGTATCTCACAACATGTGGGAATATTTTCAACCACAGCAAACAACAACAAACAAAATCACACTTACTAAATACTCCAACTCTGCCAATAACCAACATTCACACTCATCTTCCTCTGCTCGTCACAAACCTGCTCAAGCGGCACCGTCGGTGCCCTGGTAGGTCTCTCCGTATTACCAAACGTATCCACCAAACTCTCAATATCCACCCCACCGCATTGACTGAATGCAAAGCATCCATACCCCTTCGGGCATTCATCACCACTAGGACAGGGGATGGCATTGTCGCAATCGCCGTCAATTTCTTCAACAGACATGCCACAGAAGAAGGTGGTTTTTAACAGATCCATATCCTCCACATTGAACTCGGCCGATGGACTATTGTTGCTAGGAGACGGGGCAGGAAGCATTCCCTCAAAGTTATTACAAGCAAATGCAAAGCAGCCATGACCATCCTCGCATTCCAAAATATCCCCACTAGGACAAGGCCTCGCCCCCTCTGCAACTCCATCGACACACTTATCATCCAACTCGTTCCAGTTTTTAGCACAGTAAAAGGAACCGGCGGCAGCATTCAAATTTCCTGCATCGGGTACGGGGCCATCGACATCCGTTTCATCGGGAGGTCGCAAGAACCCCACAAAGGATCCAGGATCAATCTCCGCATTGCACCCGGTAAAAGCAAAGCATCCAAACTTGGTACCATCGCCCTCGCAATCCGACGGACCATTGGGGCAGGGAGTCACTCCATCGCAGATATTTTCCAAAAATTGCATGCTCGTTCCGCAAAAGAATGTTGCCTTTACGGAATCCACATTGGGTCCCCCTCCTTCGACGGTGGGATCGCTCACGAATGCAAACTTGCCACCGCAATTGGTGAATGCGACGCATTGCGCTGCATCGTCGGGACACTCCCCGACGTCGCCGGAAGGGCAGGGGGTGGCGGTCTCGCAATCCATCGTGTTCCAACTGGCGCCGCAGTAGTACGTTTCGGCGAGGGTGGCTGCGTCGGGGAGACCGTTGTTGTCCACGGCGATTTCGAGTATTTCGGTGGGACGGAGAGTTTTGGGTGCTGAAATCTGCGCGGCTGGTGTCGGTCGTGTCGGTTGTGGGTTTGGTTCCACTTTCGCGGCAGGTGTTGGTGGCGGATTAGGTTCCACGTTCGCAGCAGGTGTTGGTGGCGGATTAGGTTCCACGTTCGCGGCAGGTGTTGGTGGCGGATTCGGTTCCACGTTCGCGGCAGGCGTTGGTGGCGGATTAGGTTCCACCTGCGCATTCGCCTGTTGATCATTCGCGGGAACAGCCACCGCCACAGGCCTGTTGGTAGGCCTGTTGGTAGGACTCTTCGTAGGACTCTTCGTAGGCCTCTGCGTAGGACTCTTCGTCGTAGGCAAGTTCCACCGACAACAAACATCACTCAACTGCTCCTGACCATCCCGACACCCACCACTTCCCTGATAATAATTGTCCAAGAACCAATTATAAATTTCCATACACGTACTAACCTCCCCATTGAAAATAACATTGGCATTCACCCCATACTGCCCAGGCTGGCACAGATTACACCCAAAGTTCTCCGTGGGATGCTGCGTCGGCGGCCCTCCCGACGGCATGGAAGTCACCGTCGGCCCATCCGTAACGGGAGGCGCAGTGGGCTCCCCCGGCACCACCGGCTTTCCCGTAGGCTCGACCGTCGGCACAATCGTCGGCATCCCCGTGGGAAACTCCGTGTACAAGAACCGACTGACGAATGCCAGGTCTCCAAAGGTCGAAAAGTCCTGGGCCCGGATGAAATTAACGTAGTCGGCGCGATACTCGGCGGTTTCGAGGGGACGACGCGTGATGAAGTTGGGATCGTCGTTGATGACCATCAGTGTGGAGCGGTACGAGGTGGTTTGAGAGTAGGTGATCATGATCGTCTTGTCGGGGTCGATGCCGCTCTGGGCGCGACGATTACCGCTGCGTAGATTCCTCCTCGTGGTGCCGCCATCCCTCACGTCCATGGAGCCCACTACCAAATTACTGAAATCACTGGATGCCGGTGCCATTTCCACAGTTCCTCCCGATATCTCCACAACGACATCGTAGACGCTATTCCGAATGGTATCGGATCCGTCATCGCCTACCTCCACAGTGTCGGTTGCAGTAGTATCCGTCGTGGCCTCGCATCATTGTTCCCACCCCCCCTGCACCAATCCTGCCAAAACTCCCGTCCCTTCCGGACTAGGAGCATACGTAACATCATACACACCCAATCCCATCTCATTCTTACAATCGCTCACACCACTCAAACAAAACAAATTGGTACCATCTTCAAGAGTATGGCATTCCGTATCTTCCCCGGAAGGACACTTGAGGGAACACATTTCTAGGGTGTCAAAGTAGGATCTGCCGCACAAGAATTCGCGTCGGAAGTCTCCGAAGGGGAGGGGAGCATGGGTGGTGAGTTTTGGAGGGTACGCCAGTTGGCTTTTGGCTGTTTGTTTTAGGAATGGAAATATAGAAGAGGATTTTAGTGTGAGAGACTTTTTGAAAATTACGGAATGTTTCTTATTGTTCGGCAAAGATTTTTATCAGTATCAATGAAGCTATTGGGGATTGAAATATATGCCACCTTGAATAATTCTCCAGCGTGACCACTGCATCCTCCCTTCTCAATCCATGCATGTATGGGAGCATCACATGAGATTTTACGGGAAATGATGGACTTATATAGAGGAGATTAGTGATAATGCACAAGGGATAAGTGTACAAGAGTGAGTTATCCTCCATGCCATTCTGATGGAAGACAGTCTTATTACCTGGTGATGGGAGACAATCACCGCCTTTAGCGAGCCCAACCATAGAATGCAGCAGCATCATCCCTATCTTCACTCTTCATATCTTCTATACGGAATCGTCGTATGCACGTAAAGTCTTCTCATAATCATCTTTCATTACAAGCCCAAATTCAAATTTTCTTTTGATTGCCATCATTGACGAATCGTGTCTGTTCCTTGCAGCAATCATACAATGCTTTATTGCTCGATTCACATTGTTAACATGTTCTTGTCCGTGGTGGAATAGATTGTTGCAACTCGATCTCCCTTTTCGTTCACATTGATTTTTTAGGTGGAGGAGGAGAAGCGAGGTGGGATGCAGGGAATAGCTGCTCTTATTTCAGCTTGCGTTTTTCTTCTTCTCATCGTTTTTTTTCAGCTTCGGAATCGTAGTAAAAGTAGCCTTGCATTTCCTCCATCTTCTTCTTGTGTCAGTAATCCCCCTTCCTGATCCATGATTTCATGACGTGCTTTTCCCTCCAAATTCGTTTCCACACGTTGTCTCCTTTCTTGGCGCCGCGTTGCACCTTTAATTATGAGCTGCAGCAGCTTTGTCCCTGTTTTCACTCCTCAATTCTTTTATAGAGACTATATAGGCGCGTAGAGTCTTCTCATAATCATCTTTTATCACAAGCCCACGCTCGAGTCCTCTTTTTATGTTCTCCATTGATCCATCATGCCCAGCCTTTGCCGCAATCATCCAATGCTTTATTGCTCGACCAATATTGCCATCACCTTGCTCAACAGATCCAAGATTGTGCCTTGCTTCTTCATCCCCTGCCATGGCTGCGATCTCCCAGTGATACTTAGCTTTCTTCTTGTCTTTTTTCACACCCTGCCCATTGTGATAACACCTCGCAAGAGTGTCATGTGCAGCTTTTGACCCAAGCTCCGCTCCCTGAAACAAGAGTTCCATTGCCTTTTCCAAGTCTTGCGGCAATCCCAGGGCTCCATTAAAATAATGGCTTGCCAGGTGATGGAGTGCATCAGCGTCATTTGTAGCTATTCGTGCATGAAACCTTTCAATCACCTCTTCTTCGTCTGTCGGCACCTGCTTCCTACAAAAGGGACAATTGTTGCCATTTGATGTAGCCACCGTGGCGTCATCGCATCCTAAACAAATAGTTTTCCCGCAACATGGCATGTACATTGTTTGACTCATACGAGGCATATGCAAAAAGCAGATTGGGCAATCTTCTCTCGGCGGAGGTTGTTTGAACAAAGCCTCATCAAATAGCTCAGCGGCGCGTTTCTTGCACTCCTTTTTGTGGTTTGGACGATGTTCCTTCTGGCAGGTGACGCTGCAATATTTGACCGCCTTGCATGCGGTGCACGTTTTCAAATCATCGCCGCCCTTGCCACACGCGGCACAGATCATATCGTCCATGCTACCACTATGATGTTACTTGGTAATGGGCCTCTTGTTATTGTGGATTGTGGGCTATTGTGGGCTATTAATTGTCGGCTATTGTGATGTCGGCTATTGTTATTGTGGATTGTGGGGCCGGCCATTTTAGCAATGGGCATTGTCATGCGGTCCGATGGGGCTGGTCTGCCTGTGGTCTGATCGGACTCTATTTACCTACGCAACTACGTAACTATAGTACGTAGGTCGGTACTGAAAAAAATGGTGCAATCCTGTGCAATCGAATTATAATCATAATCTATTGTACGCAGCAGCTCAAGCTTCATAAAAGAGATTAGATTGTATTTATCCTGCTTGACGATAGAATTGCTGACCCATCACTTAGGGATAATACGCAACACCAACATCAGGGCTAAGGCAGGGAGGGGTACCGTATGTTTGGAATGGACGTAGGTGAGATTTTTTTCTGCCCGGATACCATAGCCATAGGTGCACAACATATCAATGGATAGCTATTGTCAATGTGGTCAATAAGCCATCATGTGGGCCTTGAAACTCTTTGGTTTGGAAGGTATTCAGGTTGCA
>JAZGVS010001025.1:0-11044 GCA_037356235.1 Bacterosira constricta
TAGGAATACGTAGACTATTTCTTTGGTAATGACTTTGGTAATCGGCCATATTGGCGTTGGTAATTTAGTCAGCCTTATGTGTGACGGCACAAATCAATTTTTCTCATTACCATGTGTAAATTCAAACCGAGCAATAGTAATAACGCATTTGGCCATTGCAATGACCGATGTCAATATGAAAATCGCAAGCCCTATCAATGTGAAAGACGTAGCGCCGGGTTTCGTCAATTTGTCAAATATGCTGTAACCTTTGGGTTGGCGTTTGCGCTTGGTCATCAATCTCAATCAAAACGACGATTTTCGGAAAGCGATGTCATCTCATTTACTTCTAGAGGCACTAGAATGTATTCGCCATCCGCCACTGAAGACCAAGAAAGAAACTCCTTTATAACGACGAAAGATCCATCATTGGAATCATTAGACTGTCTGAATTTCTTGGATTCTTACAGATCTAAAGAAGTATCACAACTAAGGGACCATACGGATCAACTTCCATACCACAAATCCTACGTGAGGTTAACCAACACACTTGTTCCGTTTTATGTGGCAACAAATGATGCCAGGGTGGATAGGATGAGGGTTGCGATTTTTGAGAGCGGGGATTATTATGAGACTGCAATGTCGTCCTCTATGCAGACAATCCTAAAAGAAGAATCCGAAGGGTTGAAAGCGGTTAGACAACAGAAAAGGCCGATTATGCTAGATGTTGGAGGCAATATTGGATGGTTCTCTCTTTTGGCAGCTTCGTATGATGCTGAGGTCTTTGTCTTCGAACCAAACGTGGTCAATATGGTTAGATTTTGTGAATCTTTAGTGCTCAATGGATGGTCGTCATCTTCAAATCCAGGGGGCAATCAAGTCCATCCTTTTCTCAAAGGTGTAAGCGACAAACATGGCATAAGACAGAAAATGTATAAAGTTGATCCAACAAACCCCGGTTCATTTTCTTTCTCGAAAGAAACTGCAGATGCGGCTTCTCAACTCTATGGGTATGCACCAGCAACAAAGTCAGAGGATCTGCTGCAATTAATAACCCTAGATGCCTTGGCACAAGATCAAAATTGGCTGACTGATGAAGAAAGTATACCAATTTCAATTCTCAAGATTGACGTTGAGGGCCTTGAGTTGAAGGTGTTACAAGGTGCAAAACAATTGCTAAGGAGTCATAAAGTCAAAAATATATTTCTAGAGTTGAAGAGCAATCAGAAAGTAGAAGAATGGGACGGTATGTTTTCTATTTTGATGGAATCGGGGTATGCGATCTACAAAATCGGAGACCACTTAGGACCCACAGATATCGTTGACGTCAAGTATTCAAATGGAAAAGAGCTTGCAGGCGATATTGCAAAGAGAAAATTCGAAAATGCAAATGTTTGGTTCCGTATTTCAAAGTAGAAGGATCGAATGTCAGTAAGCTCGAGGGTTTAGGAATCTAATGTCAAGCTAGCTGGATCCAATAGAGCCGTTGATAAAGCTTCTTTAAAAACCTTTCGATAGACCAAAGCAAACAGGATGGTCTGAAGTTAGCGAGTTGCATTGACGGCTTCACGTTCAAAATAATGATATGGGAGATTAAGCATTGATCCTCCCTCAATTCAGTCCCATTGTTCAGGAAATAACATTAGCCGTAAATGCATTACTAACTGCAGTAAGAAAGGACCCTTTCCAAATTCGAATCGATGAGGGAGCAACATCCAGAATGTCCAAAGGAGGAAAGTATTGCCGGGGCAAGTGTCAAATACACGATGCTCAAGAGCAATCAGAACGTAGAAAGCAAAATGAGCACGCACCCGTGAATTGTTGTGCGAAAGAAGAACAAAGTTCCCGAACTCATTTGCAATAATATTAATTGAAAAACAAATTATTTGATGTGATTATCATCTACTGGTCTTCTCCAGGGTCTTCTCTAATAAGGTGTCTACCGTACATAGCCCACTCCTAGAGCTAAAACTGGATGACTACTACTCCTACCGAGTACTATGAACTAAACTCATTGGTATGTTTCAAGCTTCCTATTACCTACTGTTTAGGTTCTTTATCTACCTATACAAGTCAAAACAGATGTTTGTCCCCTACTAAAAGTTAGATCCAACGAAGCTTGAAACAGTGTTTTTTTGGCGCGATAAAATTGGCGCGGCCTGTCCGAAAAAAATGACATGGAACATGTGGAACCCATAATAAATCACAAACAAGATCATGAACCACATGAACCATCATTCCGCTCAATAGACAGCCCCAAATCGAAAGCATTGCCGCAAGATTCCATCGCCCATACCACCCTTCTCTTCCACACTAACACTAAAAGCAATAATACAACATGGCAACAAGAGACGTACAAAGGACAGCCGCTCTCAAGGTGCCCACTCTCCCACACACGTCACCGGAGGCACCTCAACCACCGTCACTCAAGACACCACTCTATCCGCATCAGCTTCGTGCTCTTCATCGGTGCCTCCTCATTGAAACCGATGGTAGTCTCGCTAAAGACTTTGGTGCCTTTCATGATTATAAGTCGAGGGGAGGATGTTTAGCTGACGCAGTGGGTATGGGCAAGACTGTGAGTTGACCATCATGTGTCATCTTTTACACACAAGTCATGTGCTCCTTTTTATATCATGGCCTAATCTCTCTTTATCATGACTGCGCGACGAACTAATACGTTGCACAGGCCACCAGCATTGGTCTGATATTATCAGCGCCACGACAAAGAGGCGAGGGGGACACATTGGTCGTAGCACCCGGCCATTTAATCCTCCAATGGAAGGCCGAAATCGAAAAATTCACAGACGACATTGAGGTAATTGTCGGAAAAAGAGACTATCAGCGCAAGGCAACCCTACCCCCAGAAGGGCGATACTCCCACCGCGTAGTCCTAGTCGACGTCGCAACCGTATTGGACGAAAATCAAGAAATGTTTAAGTACAGTTGGGGATGGAGTCGCAACCCCCCCCGGGGTATGGATCGTCAGACCGTTGAAAAGTACAAGAAGGCTGCGCTGTATTGCGTCAAATCGCCAAGGGGACCGTGCAGCTATGAAGGGTGGGTGTACACGGGCATTCTCCACATGCCCTTTCGACCATGGAGACGGGTCATTTTCGATGAGATTCAGGATTTAGTGGCCGAGGGTACAGCGAGCCAAAAGAATTTGCTGCAGGTTTCGAGGACTGCCAAGAACGTATGGCTGTTGAGTGCTACGCCCTTTCCTCATGGGAATATGAGCGTGTACGCCAATCATGAATTGTTGGGATTTTGTAGGTTGAAGATGGATGTGGAGGTGGATCGTGAGCTGCCCCCATCTCATCCGTTTGAGATTATTAAGCGCAAGTTGTACATTCGCAGTCCCAAGCATGTTGCTGATACGGCGGTAACTGCATCTCAGAAGGTGACGCACGATACCATCTATGTTGAGGCTACGAAACTGGAACGGAAATTCTTCGAGCTTGAAAAGAATGACATTTCATCCAGCAATGTCTTTGGCGAAGACTATGCATCGTTACGACAAATGATGGTTCATCCAGAAGCGAGTAAAAAACTTCGGGAACAAATCAACGGCAAGGATGACAGTCTACGCGGGGGCCAGAAGGCCAAGGTTGTGAAGCAAAAGAATAAGACTGTGGGACGGTTCGCGACTGTGAATTCCTTTGCAAAACGATCCCTTGATATAGCACGTGCACGATTCCGAGGATTGGAGGTTGTTGACATACCAAATGCTCAGAAAGATATGGATCTAGTCAAATCGTCGTGGTATTTGGCTCTCAAGATTCGTCAGGTGAGGGGATCACCTGTCCAGGCTAATCCGTTTGCGCAAAGAGATGAATCTTCGTCTCCACCTGTGTGTTTAGAAGTGGAAGAGGCCAAGGCCATTCACCAATACTACTGTCGTTGTCCAAAATACGGATCGAGCACCTGTGAGGCGGATGAGACGACCAAGTTTCAGACCATTGGCAGAGATGGCACACCCCCTATTGTCTGGAAGGGGTGGAAATCGACGGAAAGAGTTATTGATTACTTTAAGAACGAAGTGAAGCCTGGCAGAAAGATCCCATTCCGAGTGAACAGCCCGGAGGAGATGGATTATCTTGAAGCTTTCATCAAAAGGAAAGAGGCAACGCATAGCACATTAGGTACTAAGAAGAACACTCTCATCGCAGAAAAAATGGACGTGCAGAAAAGGATTGAGGCCCTGGAGGAGGCGGTCAAGGTTGGTAACATGAAGGGTATGTCTGAGGAGGAAGAGTTAGCGGCTCGCAATGGTTCCAAGTCAGCTGCACTCATTCTCTACCTGAAGGAAATTCAAGAGAAGGGAGAACAGACCATCGTCTTTAGTTACTGGCACGACACTCTAGCGCTTGTCCAACGGAGTCTGAAAAAATATGATCTGAGTGTGGCATTTTGCAATGGAAGAACTGGCAATATGATGTCCAAAACAATTAAGGAATTTACTGACGGCGATGTGTCAATCCTATTGCTTTCAGCCCAGGTCAAGGCGTCTGGTGCCAACTTGCAGGTTGCTACGAACGTGGTGCTGCTTGACCCCGCGGGCAGTTCTGCGGAGCATGGGGCAACTCTCGAACAGCAGGCTGTCGGACGCGCGGTGAGGATGGGTCAAGAAAACGCCGTTAAGGTCGTCCGTTTCTGCGTGAGGGATTCCATCGAAGAGGAGCTCTTTAATGAGATTGACCTTGCAGCTGCCAAGTTGGTAACTCGTAACAACGATAGTGCCTACATGTGTGAAAATGCACATAAATCTCTGGACAAGAAGGTTTTGGAGAAGAAGAAGCCCACTGGTGATGATGAAGTGTGCATGGGAGAGTCTATCAGTGTGAAGGAGCGTGTTGCTCGTACCATGGCAGAAGCCAAGGAGAAGAATGAAATCATTGTCATTGATGACTCTGATGATGAGGAGGATGGAGGTGGCAAACCTAAGGCTGCGCCATCTGATGTGTCGATGCAAGCTCCTGTGACATCTAACTTTCCGGCAAAAGTCAAGCCCGAGTCTAGTGCTGTTGCTTCTGCCAAGCGCAAAGAAGTCACCCAATCACAAGCTGCTGCTAGCCCTGATAAGAGAGCCAGAGTTGAGTCAGAAACCTCAACACCAGCATCCAATCCCATATGGAAGTGTGACTTTTGTGATCATTTATTTGCAGACCATCCGTTGGCTGTGGCGCACGAAAACGCTTGTCAGAAACGGAGTGCCGTAGAAAAGACCGACTCTGTGATGGAGGACAAGACCACAACTATGCCGGACAAGGCGAGTTCTGAAGACACTCCAGAGACAGAATGGGCACATACAAAGGAAGAATTTGTCAAGGGCTGTGTGGAGGGGAGGATGAATTATCGTGACAATCTGTTCTTCGAAATGGTGGTCGAGTTAAGACAGGTCAAAGAAACCTCGGGAGTTGCATGGGTGAAAGGTCAAAGGGATCGTCTTGGTAATTGGTGTTACAGACAAAAAGTACTTTGCATAAAGCACCGCGCTGGAGAAAAGACCTCATTGAACGAAGGTAGGATCAAGCTGTTGAATCATATCGGGTTCCCTTGGAGCAGCAAAGCAGAGGCAACACCCCAAAAGCAGTCTATGGCAACAAGCGAATCACTGAACAAAGAGACAGACATTGAAATGCAAGCTAAATTGGCACCAAATAAACCAGAAGCGACCCCTCCCAAACTTCAAACCAATGCAGCAGGAATCGTGTCCCCTGTTGCTGATCAAATGGATGTTGAAATGCAGCCAGAGGTAGGGTCAGATAAAACTCAGGCAACTCCCGAAAAGACCCAGACCGAGACTGAAAATAAGGATGAAGGAAGGGTCGTTTCTCCCCCTGCCAACCAAAGTAAACTGTCAATCGAGGCTGCCAAAATGATTGGATTGAATGCATCTCCATCTCCTCCATCCACTGGGAGGTCCCAAGGCATGTCAGATAAGGCTCATTCAACACCTCCCAAGCTTCAATCCAACGAAGCCGATGCAAACGCAGAAAGAGTCGTTTCCCCTCCAGCTGACCAAGTGGTAGATTCCACCAAAGCTAGTGACGAGGAAGGATTGAAGGATCTTCTTGTCAGATGTGAAATAGGGCAATACTTGAAGAGGTTTCAAGCCATCCAAGTCACATCTGCTGCTCAGCTTATTAGCAACCTTCAGGACCTCGCTTTCATGCAACGTCTTGTTAGTTCAACTGGTTTGTCAGCGACTGAGGTGATCAAGCTTCAAATTCTTTCCAATCCCAGAGCGAAGTGCTGAAGATATTGCTTCAACTTCCTCTTACCACTTAAGCGATTAAATATATGAGTGAGCTAAGAGCTTTTATTATTTGTTAAATATAGTTCTGATTATACAATCAGCAAAAGTTGACTCTCCCACATGTCTTGTGGATAACTGACCTAATTTTTTATCTTCTGATGAGGAATACATATCTACAATTAGATGCAATTGAAATTATGGAAACAAATGTTTGATTTGATCTATTGTTAGAAGACTAAAGTTGGTATCCACGATCACCGCGGTTGTTGCTGTCCTTGGTGATGGTGTTGCTATCGGCCCTATGCTTCTTACGATTCACAATCATAGGCTTTTGCGGCAATGGCATTGCCTTGAGCGTTGAAAGATCCGGAAAAGAGAATGCTTGTCGTGATCCAGTGAAGGGCACCGGGACTACAGCTTCCCGTTCCCGAGCATGATCGACAAGATCTCTCCAATAGGGATTAACTGTGATTGATGAACATCGAGCGATGACGAAGAGGAAATGTTTTGCTCGTGTCAATGCTGTAACAAACAAAGGTGAGTTGACAAGTTTTATGATGGCATTTTTACAATAATCAAGGTGATGACTCACCAACATTCATTCTCCGCACGTCACTCAAAAATCCAATTCCTTTACTACCAGCAGCACGCACACAAGAGAATATAACAATATTCGCTTCTCTTCCCTAAAAAGGAAAAAAACGGCATCAGTACTAAAGTACCTGTTATCATTGCAAAGTAACCTAATGAGGAGCTTACCTGAAAAGCATCCACGCTGCTAATCTCAACGAATCGTTCGTATCCAGATCCAAGACTGTTGGAAAATGTGCGGCGCAATAGTGCTGCCTGTTGGGCATAGGGTGTGATCTAAGGTTTCGCACAAAATGATATACCAATGAGCGATGCAACAATATGATTGGAAAGCAATGTCATCTGTGAATCATAACTTACAACAGCAACACGGGAGCTAACTGACTTTCCTTCAGTTCCACTTCGTAGATTTTTGAAAAGATGAAGTGCCAGCTGTGCTTCTCCAGTGTTTGCCAGGCTTGTTCCACCACGCTCTTCTGAAGACTCTAAGTCCAAGACAGTGAATGACTGTCGAAAGACACACGTTTGAGATTGAAATAATAATGAACACAAATGTTTAAGAAAGAGCAACTGTCCATTGAAGTGCTTACCTGGAATGCCTTAAATTTCCGAAAGATGGCCCGTTTCAAAGGGTTACCATACTCGGGATGACTCACATTTGGCCCATCCAGCAATTTTCCATCATAGAAAATCCGACGTGGAAAGTCGGATATCGCTGGATGCATTCTATACTGTGTATTGAGCAGGTGAACGTCATGTCCAGCCTCTTCCAAGCGCTGAAATAAGCTCCTATCATACTTGGTATTCTTACCCGACACATTGAAGATGGTCGCCGGTAACTGCTGCGGGTCACCTACCAATATGGCATGGCTACTTCCAAGTTGCAACCCAGCCAGTGTTGATGGTTCTACACTCTGAGCGGCCTCATCAATTACGACAACTTCAAATTTGTTCGCCGCTTCCAATGAACGATTCCCAGCCGTACCAAGTGTGGTTGTAATGATGGGTATTGAATCCAAAATGTGCGTTTCAATTTGATGACGAATCGTGTTCATGGCATGGCACTTTGCCCCTCCTTGAACTGCAATGGAAATATTCTGACAAAGAGAATATCGCTCGAGCTTTGTGGATATGTTGTTGTATCGTTCCACCATTTTGACTACCCGGCCCACGAATGCTTTGTACTCGGGCATTGCTTCGGCGGGGAAGTGCCGCTGTCCTGGCTCAGGAGGGGGTGGGACTTCATAGGTTGTAGCCTTTGTCTTGTGATTCACAAAATATACACGCCCTAAATCTTCATCAATGCGGATTTCCCAATCCTTGGCCAAGGGGTAGCCCGCTGCCTTTTTTATTGCATTCATTCGTTGCCTCAACTTTGTAATGTCGGAGTGGATTCGGCGGAGTTCTGCCTTGTATCCTTCAATGGTATTATCCAGCTTGGTCGTATCCATTGCATCTGAAATATAACTCTCAACCTTTTCTTCCAAGCACACATCTTTGACTGATGCGCTTTGACCTCTACCTATTCGTGCGATGGAAGGATTGTAACGGCAGCCATTACCATCCACAAAGCCATCTTCCATTATTTTCAATATAATATTGTCAACCGCCGCGTTGGAAGGCGCACATACAAGAATTCGTGGTCGCTTTTTCGTAGCACTCGATAAAGAGAGAGATGCACGCTTTCCAACAACAGCATCATAGGACTGGGCAAGCTGTTTGACTTCTTCAAAGTACTGGTTCATTTGTCGAATATGGAGAGCATTGAGTAATGCACACAATGTCGTTGTCTTGGATATTCATTGTTTCGATGGAAAAGCAAGATCAGCAGACCAAAGACGATATTTTCCAAGGAAAGGACTGAACTGTGATATAATATCTCACCTTGCCCGTACCAGGAGGACCCTTGATCAAAGTAAATCCTCCATCCCCATACTCTTGCGCCGATGCTGATATTGCCCCCAGTTGTGATACATTGAACTTCTGAGAGGCATATTGCGCAAATCCCTTTCCAAGAGCGGAGGAACCACCCATGTTTGAAAGAATTTCCTTCTTGGCTTGTTTTTCTTTCACCACTGGGTCATCCATGGCACTAAAATCATTCACAGAACTAGATTCCTCCTTTTCCGGCAAGGGTTGTGATGATTGTTTACATGCCATTTTTCCACCAAGAATGTAATCCAAAAGGGGAATACTATCCATCCGACACAAGGCTGTAAACTCCCTCAACGCCGTAATATTGCACCCAAGTTTGAGCAACACCATCTCAGTCGAACCCACCTCCGCCCACAACTTTCTAGATACCTGTATCGTCATTCCTTCCATCGATCTCCTCGTATACTCTATATGACCCACAATCCCACACCGACTATACCCTCCCTTCTGATTCTGCAGCTGCTCCAAAGACCCCTTGGCCGCATCCCAAACATGTCCCTCCTTCTTCACCAACAAACAAATATCATTCGCAATAAACGTTCGATCCCTATAATTCTCCGTCAGCACTTGTGCAACCTGCACCCCCATATTCTCCGAGGTGCCATTCACATCCTTCTTCATCGGCTGCAGTCGCACCCGAACGGGATTTTTCTCGGGCTTGCTCTTCCAGTAGGGGATTTCACCAATGGCCTCCGAGAGGATTTGGGCCCGGGCTTCGTCGAGGCAGAGGGGGGCCCAGAGGGCGCAGTACTCGCGGTAGGATTCAAAGGTGTCGGGGAGTGGTGGTGGGGTGCGTTTGCTGTTGGTGTTTGTGGATGAGGCTTGATTGTTATTATTGGAATTGTCTCGTTTGCGCTTTCCATTATTCCCCTTTTGATTCCCCTGCTTCTCATTCAACTCGTTCAAAAAATCCCATTCCATCATGCTTTTCCAATAATCATTTGGTTCAATTTTGCGATAATGCTTGCGCAATTTGGGTGCGTTTGGTTGTAGATATTTGGCAGTGTCCGTGTTGGCTAGTAGGAGGGAGGTCAGGGATCCAGATCCAGCACTATTGGTTTTACCTCCGGCAGGATTTTTCATTGATGCAGCAGCAGCAGCAGCAGCAGTAGAGAGGTTGCGACGCATTCTTGTCGGTCGTTTGAGTTGGTTTGCAGGCGTGTGTTTGATGCCGGCACGTTGACGTGCTTGGGCCAATGCCATTTCCGCCGTATCGGCACTTGGTTTAGGAGGTTGTTTGACGGTTGTTTGTTTGACGGATGGTTGTTTCTGCCCCAGGTTTTTGTTACTATTGATTGATTTATGTCGTTGCTTCGGAGCCAATGCCATTTCTGCCGTACTTGCGCTAGATTTCGACGGTCGTTTCTGTCCCAGGTCATTGTTACTATTGATTGATTTATGCCGTTGGGCAGCAGGAGATCCACCCAGCAATATTGGATCTTTGGCAGTGCCAGATCCCTTATTAGTAATACTGATGGAATTCGATGCTGCTCCCTTACTACCGGTGGATGTGATAGTGGGTGGTTTTGGTTTCGACGGAACTCCAGTAAGCGATGCCAATAAGCTTCTACCTCCACCAGCTTTTGCACTTTCGATTTTGGATGCTCGCGTTCCTCCCGGCGGTGGGGGCGGTGGCTTGCCTTTCTTGGGCTGTTGACCATGATTGTTGTTGTTGGAGGCAGTGGTCGAGAAGCGATTGGCCATTTGCCGTTGGCGTTCCAATACATATTCTTCACGGGATGACATTCTGCTGTGTGGATGTTTGACTTTATTTGGCGTTTGATGTTGATGTTGATGGATTTTCTGGAAATCAGAGGCAGGCAAAAACGATCTCTTCTTCGTTTCAACGGGACTTTTTCGATTCAGATGCTACCTGCGCTTTTACTTCTGCTGTCATTGCCGCAGCATTGCCGTTTATGGTGATGGTATTCGGCATTCGGCTGACAATAAAAAATGGCAGGCATCATCGTCAAACGAGGTCAAACTATTAACTATGAGCTCTTCGCGATTCGCGAGGATCTGTTCTTGGATCAGAAATTTAATGTCAACAAATAATAATGTCTAACGCCAATGACGTCATGGCCGTGTCAGATTTTAGCGGGAGAGCTTGAGGTTATTAGTTATTACCTCTAGCCGTACTCCTTTTTTAATACCCATTTGGGCAGAGTATTAAAAAAAATTGTGCGAGCTCTCGAGATTTCCTGAGATTTTTAATACCCATTTGGGTATTAAAATCGATGATTGGCAGTAGATGAACTGCCAAACCCGTTTATCACA
>JAZGVS010001026.1:0-11031 GCA_037356235.1 Bacterosira constricta
GATGGATGGATGGATGGATGGATGGATGAATGGATGGATGGATGGATGGATGGATAAATGGATAAATGGATGGATGAATGGATGGATGGATGGATGGATAAATGGATGGATGGATGGAGGGATGGATGGAGGGATGGATGAATGACTGGTATTCCTACATACATACGTACGTACGCCGGAAATAGATTGAAAGCTTAAGTGACGTGTATGTTCCTCTTCTTGAAAATAATTTTCCTCTAATCTTTTTGTTGATCGGCATGGTTTTTGTATGATAATGTTGTGATGAAATCATTACCTTGATAGGGTCACTGGAACACCATTTTTGGTCATACAAACATGGTTAAAGTATGTTTGTATGGAAAATCAATGGCGTATACTCCAATGGTACCAATATCTAATCCTGAAATCAGTGACATTTGGGCGGTCCTAGCGAATCAAACTTAACTAAGCCAATATTGGCTTAGTTAAGTTCAAGTAAGCCAATATTGGCTTAGTAATCAGATTGGTGTTAAAACCTATACCTACGCCAAATTTGACATAGGTATGCGTCACACAGGGGCATATTTCTTAGAGGGGCACAAGGTGCCCTCAAAAGACACCCATCCAACAGTAACATTTTCATTACGAGAAAAGACCTGTGGTGGAAGGAATTTCAAACGCTCCTGTCATGTGTCAACCATGAGTTGACCTAACAGACTCGATCAGATTATGGGCAAAAGCTTCTATTTTTTGTTGAAGATGTCGTTCCATGCGCAAAGGACATGTGCCCCCAAAGTATCTTAATCTTGAACTAAATTTACTAGCTTGAGTACTTGACATCTAATTCAAAATTAGGGGGGTAGTGAATATACCTCCTGAACCCGTAACCTACTCGCATCACCATTATCGGATCTGATATCTTTTACCGCTTGGCAAGACAGAACTAAACTTCCACGCCGAACGCAAAACTTCGAACACCAACCATATGCAAGAACGAATCAACACAACAACTGCAAACAACCTGCTCCTGACTGTTATTGGCCATCAACAGCAGAGTGATCCGTATAACAGCAGAATCAGCAAAAGCCGAATCCAATTATTTAACAGAGGCAGAGTGCTGCAAGTGCCATGGCTGCGGACGAGGAGAATATTTCGGGCAACGACGGCATTGCAGAGAGGTTGCGAGTTGTGTAAAAAATGATAAGAATTAAGCAAGTCAATAGATTGCAATATTCCTATTACAATAGATTGTGATTATTATGGATTATGGTACGGTAACGTGTGACTGACGTGCGATAGGATTACGATACGATATCAGGGATAATGATGGGTTATGGTACGGTATTGGTATTGGGAATCAAGAAACAGCGACACCTTCATTCGCCAAATTCCTTCCATCAGGACGGAGCTTGGAGCCAACGCTCTGCGGAGCACAAACATACGAGGATCACTAAGTATTGCCCTTCGTCAGCATCTTCGTTGGCATGGACCCTGCAGCCTCCGCTCTGTAGCATCCTGATTTCTTCTGGCCACCATTAATTTTGCACGGGAGACTGCATACACAAAAGTCTTCATAGGAATCAATAATAAAGGAATGGAGCGAATGATTTGATGTTGATGTTTGTATACTAATTCCAAAATATGTGAAGAAATAGTGATGGCAGCTTTTTCTGTCACATCTTTCTGGTCACATTCTGTGTCTGAGCCTCTCATTGTACCTATGTATATCTTAGAGCACATACGTATGGTTTCTATATTGATGATATACGTATCTGATATTATTATGTCATACTTGGCTATATCGCTTAAAAGCTGTTCCTCGTAGGCATGGCCGGCGCTATGAGGAGTCATTTGCTCTTCGTAGAAACTAAGAGCCCTCCGAGGAGCTCACTTGCTATTCAACGCCAAAACTTGCCTTCCGGCAGCTTCCGGTATTGTTTCTACATACGACGATCACCAATCTCTTAAATCATGGTCCTCGTAAATTCATGCTCTACGGACATTTTGTTGCAAGCTCCGGCCTCATGGTCATTCGGCAGGGATGCACTGCACCCCTCTCAGAAATAAGCCCATGGCGTCGCATACGTGTTTCATTTTAACGTACGGGTTAGTCGTAGGATTATTTTAGGCCTAACTTCACCCCGTGCGCCAAAATTAGTGAAGATAGATTGAAGATTGGCGGCACGATTGGCAATTTTGGCCATGGTGAGAACACAAGAGAATGTGGCGAAAGGCTCACTGAAAATCCATTTTAGGTGATACACCCCCCATGAAAGTATGTTTGTATGGCAAATCAGGGGCATAGAATTCAATGGTGCAAATATCAGAGCCTGAAATTGGGTGCATTTGGGCAGTTCTAGGTAGAGACACTAACACTAACCTATGCCAAATTTGGTGTAGGTGTCCAATTCTTGGCATTAATCAAGTCTCCAACTGGTACTTGGCTTTTAATCGACTCGACTACCATGCTGGTTGGATGCAAACAGGGATAAAAACAAGATGTTGTGTGTGGTGCCCAAAACTGCTGGTTTAAACCTCAAGGTGCAAAACCCAGCCCCCTTTTCTTCAGAAAAGAATGTCATTTGGTTAAAGGGTGGGGAGTGGGGAGTGGGAAAACCTTATTACTACTCAAGGCTAAGCCATGCAAGCAACCGTCATGGTAAGCAGCCACATCAAGCACAGACTGAGTTCATTGGCTGCGCAAAAGATGGATTCAACGATGCCCCCTGCCCCTGGCGTGCCCAATTGGCAATAGCAATAGGTATCTCGCCTACACCATCACCGCCGCCACAATTATAAAGTCAATATACCCCCCCTCCTTTGGGCCAGATTCACCATGTTTGTTCCCTCAGTGGCAATTTATCCCCCAGTACTAACAAAACAAGCACTAACAAAATGCACTTGTACGTTGTATGTTAGAGCTCCACATGTTATGATGTAGTACCAAGGTACCAAGTAGAAGGTAGTGCAGACCAACCAAACCAGCACAACAACAATGACTACATATCAACAGGCTATAGGTTGCTATCTACAACAATATATCAACTGCGTAACGCAAATCAAACAACAATGTGCAACAACACCAAAGCAAAACAACACCCCTTGATTCGATCCAACACCAACTCAGATTTGAGTGACGTGTTGTAATTTATATAATACTGTGCCTGTGCTGAGCCAATACCATAGCCATATAGATAGTACTATTCTTGTTAGTGGAAGTTAGTACTGAGAGGGAAATCACTGGGGGCAACATATACATATGCCTCCCCGCCCCCCCGGAGACCTGGAGAGCTTACACAATGAAATCATATATTGAATCTGTGATTAAATGGCGACAATCATGCTTCCTCCGCACTCTCTGCATCATGCTTTGCCACGCGATGTGTGGCTATTCATTGTAGCGTTTTTTTCTGCGATCAGATTTTTGTCATTATGAGCATATCCGATATAGTCACTAGAAGTACATGATGATAGGAGAAGGAAGATTTTTTAATTTTGCTATATGATATTTTTTGTTTGAAAACCCTTTATCTACCTATTTAAAACTCCGCAAAAAAATGACCTCTACCAGCTTACCATGAGTTAACCCCCTAAACTAGCTTGTCCCCCCCTCCAGTAGGGTTAGGCTAGGGTGAGAGTTTGTCCCCCTTTGACTCCTTCTACTAAGAGCAGCTAGTAGAATGCTAGCAGAAATTTTGACTTGTCTCCCCCTCAAGCCAGCCTAGGGTAAAAAAATGTCCCTGGGGGGGGGGCAACTTGTGGTATCTTACTGTACCCTACCAAAATGACCACTCGGGTGAAATTTTCAGTTCGTTAGCAGCTTTTGTTAGTGATTTTTTTCATTGCTAACTGTTGCCTAGTAAACTGACTAAAATATCATACATATATTGTTGAATTTGTACCAATACATTGTTCTCTTACTCTATATTTAATTTTATGACAATAAATATATACTATAAAGACCATAAAATAACTTCACATTGAGGTCTCTTCACTAGCCAATAATGCCGGCAAAATGACAACACTGTATCTATATAGTGTGCAGATGATGCATCAAACATGCTTCTTACGCTACCAAAGCTGCCAGCACACATGCACCACTGTGGAAGCTACTGAAGCTCCTCTAATCCTCTACCTCTAACTCTAACCACCATCAGATATGACCACAGTATCACACATTTTTCATGTCAATAATACTGTGCTATGATGTTGTATGTGCTAACAAATCCAGAGCAGGTTATTTCCCAAAGTATGTAGACACAGCAGTAGGAAGAAGTCGGACCTTACTGCTATTTGTTGGAGCTGCAGATATAGCTGGTGATAACATGACTGCACCTTTGCAATGCTGATGATGCTACTTGTCACAAATACATACCTATACCTATACCTAGAGTGTTGACAAGAGGAGGAGGAAGAGGTGAGTACATCCTACATACTGGTACCATATGATAATCCCACATAAAACAATCAACTCACAAAATTCATCTAACTCAAACTCAAAGTTGTAGCACTTGATCAATTCAGCACATTGGCTGCCGTCCGGATGGTCGTGATCCTGAGGGTTGTTGCAAAGAGAAGGAGCAAGGTACAGGGTCCAGCAGCGATGACAATGCACCAGTACATCCACAGACAATCATATGGAGCAACCATTGGTGCTACTCCATTGCCACTAAGAAAATACCATCAAGAGGTGAGCAATAAGATCATATCAACTTCACGAACAGTGCAAATTGTCACCTCTGTAAACATAACACTATATGATGATACTAAGGGCATTGACAAAGAGAGAAGAATAATAAATGTTATGTAGCAGTATGTTTATGTTGCCGTAGTGATGTGTTCCCAAAATATGAAACAAGAAAACAAGGAGTGTGAGTGTTATAATTTGTCTAGAACTCTATATCAAGAACTCACCCAATTGCCTTCACAATTTGAGAGAATGTTGGCTGTGGAATGATAAGAAGATATTGTAGGAGCTGTAGCCACTCTACATAGTAGCGTTATCATTGTTTGATTTGTTGTGTTGCAATTGACGTTGCGGTGTTGGTCTTGCCAATCTTGCATTGTCAGCCTCATTGCTGTACTTTGTATTATACCCTGAAGAGCAAAAAGAGTAGTAAAAAGAAGTGTGAGTGATACATGGCATGCATATAACAGGTAACCTGCCAGGTAAAGAATAATATGAGATCATACGTGGCAGATACACTTGATCCCAACACTGGGTATGAGGAGATATTATTCTTTCATTAAAAATCAATCAAGTAGAAGCTCGCATTAAACATCAGTCTACCAGAAGTGCATTGTCTACAATATACTGATAACTTGATCAGTAAGAGGAGTACAAATAGAAGCATGAGTGACTTTTCATTTAGGATTTTAATTACAAACAATGTACCAAGTAAACTCACCTAAATACATGATCCACAAAACAATATTGGCTGTGAAAGCAATAAAAGGATAGCAATTTGATGAGCAATATGTAGAAATTGAAAGCATAAAATAAACAAGATTGATGACTGAACCCAGTCACAGAAACAAACCCAATATACAGTTATATTGCAGCAAATACAGTGTCAGGTGTGTTTGGACATGCAGAATACATTCATAATAAACAGACAAGTCAACTAATGCAAATAAAACAAGAGACCCCCCCTTTGCACTACTCGATGTGGATCGACGACTTACAACATATGGAAGCCGTCCAGATGAGAATTCAGAGAGCGAGGCCAGAATTCAGAGGAGAGGACAGCAACGGCACGCCAAGGAGGTTAGTGATTGCCACAGCGGTATATACGATGACCCCTGACACTGGTAGGTTGCCTGGGACTGGGAGGTGTAGGCATGTAGTGGAATGATTTGTCGGGCGTGTTGGGACAGGGAGGGCCAATATGGATGATATTGGGTTGTGCTCGACGGTGGCGTTAATTAATTATTATTGCAGGGACGACGATGGGACGGCGGCATCTGGCGGTGGCGCAAAGCAGGTATGCACAACCCCCCGGCACTGGGATGTTGCTTTTGGGATGTTGGTGAGTGATGGAATGGAATGGAGTTGGGACAGATTAAGATTAGTGTTAGTGGAGTTGCTGGGAATATGGGAGTGGTGGGACGAATGGGGAGGGTGTTGGAGCCGTCATCATGGTCGTGTTATGTTGTGAGGCTGTTGTGAGCTGTTTTGCAAAATTCTACCCCTAGAAGTTGAAAATCGAAAAACGCTCAGGTGACTGTGTGCATCACACCCTTGGGCACACAGCCACCTAAGCGTTTTTTTGTTAAAGCAAGGTGAATTGCAGGATTAATTTAGTAAGTGGGGGAGGAAATGCCCCATTATGAGCAAGGGGGAGCCGCTTCCCATCGTTGGATTCAATTCAAGGCGGAGTCACGGCGATGCCACGCGGCAGCGGTCTGCCCGGTTGTCCGTCAGTTTCAGAGGACCAGCGTCCCGCCAATATATTTTTCAGTCCCTAGCTCAGTCCCATGAATTCCCCCTATCCTCATCAAGTATTGGCACAGCTTTTAGCTCAGTAGCGACTTCCATCACAAATACGCAAACTAAGCTAACAGACATGGGTACTCTTCACCAACAAGAAGTAAGAAGTGTTGTACGAGAATCAAGACTAGTTGCAGCAACTCATATCAGCCATGTGTCGGCAGAAGATTTCCACATGTATAAGCAAAAACCATTCGTAGAAAAGTGTCACTTGTTGGATCTTATTCGTGTGTTGTGTGTATCATCTGTTGTATGAACACCATTTTTTGTACAAGCTCGCTGAACTTTATCCTTTTTGCGTGTATTTTCCAGTTACCATGAGTGGTATGAAGGTCGCAAAAGAAAAGGCGATTACAATGATGCCCCTCTTCAAGACTCTAGAGCGAAATATGTGGCATTTAGCAAAGCCTTTTTTGGCGAAGGAGCAGAACGCTTTGCATATTGCTTATATGAGGTTGCAGAAGATGCACATATGGTCGTTGGCTGCCCTTTGGTTGCGAAAGAGAGTAGGCACGTAAATGAGCATGGCGGTGACAATCGCAATGCATTCGTCAAACAGTTCTGCGAGACGCAACAATTTGCTCGGAGGATAGCTGAGGAATTTAATTCAAAGCTTGGTTCCATAAATGTCGATAAAAGGACTGCTAGAGTCCATGTCCTTGATTGTTCAATCTATTACTTAAAGGATAAGGTCCTTTGTACAGTTGCCACTCTTGTTGAGCCTCGGCTGGATCACAACAAGTGGCATAAATGGAATGCGAACAATGGAGTAAGGACCAAACTAAACCCACCCTCATTGACTTTATGCATTATATTGCTTTTCACAATATGTTCTCATTTTCACTGTTTCTCTTTTTTCTGAAGTACGTTGAGGGGGTGGAAACTGCTCCCAAACTTAGTGAGGCTGACATGGAAGAAACAGAAGAACTGCTGAAGAACATGGATCTTGGGGCCATTGAAGAAGGCAGTGAGGGCGAAGAAGATAGTGAATGTGAACTAACTGGCCTTGCTAGAAGACCAGTTTATATATACACCCCATCAGAAGTGGCTCAAGCATTTTCCCATTTCTCCTTTTGGGCTACTAGTAGGAGGAGACTCATTGCCATTTAGAAGGAGTTTATGATGAACAGTCAAACATCATCATGCTGTCAGATCCGGTCATTCACTACTATAATCACCACAGGGAATATCGTCAAAACGTCCATGGAATGACTGACAGGGGAAGGAAAGGAATAAAGATGTTTTTTGCTACACATGAATGTAGCAGGCTTTGTTTGCAGATGATTAATGGCTCAAGGATGCTCGTCAGAAAGGTAGAAGATGACCATATCATATGGTGTGTATCCTAGTTAGTTGGTAGACGTTGGTGGCATCTGAAGGAATCTAATTTGTTTCTGTTTAATTTGACAAAATCCGAAGTACCTATTTCTCCTTTTTTTAATGACCAATGAGTACCTACAAAGGAGTGCCAGACACCGCAATCAAGGCAGTTATTTTATTGCCGGGATATGCGCAATGCATCTGAGAGTGCCCATGTTGCTGACTGACCATGTCTGAAAGTCTAGAGTATATTTGTCAGCGTTCCTACAAATATCGAACCGGTACCACAACCACAGCATAGTATCTAAGTAGAATTGGTTGGAATTGTTCTCACCATTGGAGTCATATAGTTTGATTGTGTTCTATCTGAAGGAAACATCAAGTAGAATCCAGTGGCTATTGTTCTTGTTTATTGGCACGAAGAGGTGGTATATTAAATAGGCCCCATAACACTAGGGGCTCAGGCTGGATTTGGCTAAAAAATAAATTTGTCCGAAAATCTTTTTTTTCATGATTCTTGCCCTAATAGGTGTTTATATGAATAGTATAAAGGTAGCCATTGGAGGTCCATAACCGCTCCTACGGGGGCATCATGGTTTTATACTAGTGACTCACTATCACTGTTGACTGACTACTGACTAGTGACTCGCCAGTTATTAGTACTAAGCTAGCTAGATGTTGCATGGTACTATCACTCAAGTCATGCATATTATTATGCAACCATCATAAGGAACAACCAATCACATTGTAATTAGTTCCATAACAATGTAATATTATATTAGGTTGCTACTATACATACGATACATGTTCCCTCTTATTTTAACCTCAGCCGTAGACTGCAAATCATCTGGTTCATATTCACATCAATGACAGCATTTTCGAAGGCCTGCACTGCCACCATTACCTCGAGATTTTACAGCAATGACTACTCCAACAACTGGTTCATGTTATTCTGCATACCATTCCAAACGTTTATTACTCTACATATCTACTTCCACCGCGTGTGAGTGAATTCGTACCATTTGATCAATCGATTCCACTGTATTGAAGCCATGAAAACGATAGCTGCGAAGATAAGCAATGCGGTTGTCACTGGCGCTTTGAGATAGCTAAAAGACTAAATATAGTGATGCTGTTTTGAATTCAATTTCTAAATACGCCTATTGTACTTGTTTCAACTTCTTGTTTGTTTATCCACCAACTTTGTCAAAGATGAAGGTTTCTCCGGATTTGACTGACAAACTAGTGTCCAACATTTCCAATGACGTAATCGAATCTATTGCTCAGCACGGCCGAGCTGATGCTAAATCATCAAGGAAGAGGAAGTCTGTGCAAAGTGATACTGCCAAGATTGAATCCATTTACAAGTGTATCAACGTATTGAAGACAACAGCATCTCTTGTCGAATCTACATTATCATATCTCGAAGCTGTGCTCAATGATGAGACAAAATGCGTTCTCATACCAGCTATATCTTGTTTGGAATACGCAGCGCCAGTTAATAAACAGCAGTTGACAGGAGATGCTTTGGACGCCAACAATACCAAAGCAAAGAAACAGGCAAGTGCATCACATGTCAAGCTGAGCAAAGTAGCCAGGATGAAAGCTGCTGGCCATGATATCAAGGTGAAGACACAAATGAAAACTCATCCAAAGAAAATAATTCAGACTTCACTGAAAGAAGGAAAGTTAGCTGTGTAGGCTATTGAATCTAATTTCATGCCTGATTTTACAGCCCATGACAATACCGATACATATATACTGCCTGGTTAGTACCATCCCAAGCGACATCTTATCCAGACAAATAATAGAGGTCCTGCATCATATCTTAGGGTCTGAAGTTGAGTTGGATTCACGTCATATGACCAAATCCATCACATCTATCACACACAAGATACATATCGTAAGGTCATCACGACATGACGATCTGGAACATCGCCAAATTTCCAAATTCAATCGTTATCAACACGTCGCCAACACTGTTGACTGTTGCATGCAGACCTGCAGTGGGTTCTACATACTACCAGCACAACTGTTACATTTTACGACATGCTTAGTGTTAATTTTGCTTTTGGCGATATTTGTAGATAGGTATGGCGATTGTTTTGGTGGGAGGGATGTTGCGCTGATAGTAGTCTCTCTCTAGACCTACTGACCACGAAACTACATTACCCTTAAGCCGGTCCTTAGGCTCGTTCCACGATCTTACTTGTCCTACAATTTGGCCCTACAATTTTTGGCCACCGCCAGGGTCACCATCATCGTTCAATATTCTGTCTTTCTTCTTTTTTGGAGACCAGCCGATAATTCGCTGAGTGTTTCCCCGCCAAATCCTTGACACATTAATTTTCTTCCTGTCAAACACTCCGACACTGATGGAAATGACCACTGATCTCGTTCTGTTCTCATAAAAAAATACAACCCAAAAATCACAAGCGCCATGGCCGGCAATACTGGCATTGGTGACACCCCCCCACCAAATGGTGGCTTGGTCGCTACGACTAACATATCGTCAGCTGCTGGTGTCATATTCGCCATCTAGCCGTGCTAATGATGCTGATTTGTCTCCAAACAGCAAGGGCACAACACTCACTGCTCTAGTCACTGGGAAGAAGATAAAGAAATAGGTAATAGAGTTCTTTAATTTTATGCAATGCTCGAGTATATATTATATATATTTATTAACCTGAACATTGAGACTATAAAAGTTCTTTTGGCAGAAGTAAGTAGAGGGGTCATTAACATTAGATAGACATCTAATTCTATTTGCCAACCCATCAATGGCTCCAATGCAGCCTTCAAATCACCAAGCCGAACCTACGGAAAAATCAGTACTGATCTCCTTCAGCTTATCAATGATACTGATGTCTCCATCATTGAGACGCTGCAGTAAACTAACCCATGGGAAATCAAATGTTTTGTTAATCCAGTCAATAAAGGTGTGGAAGTAGTTGTATACTGATTGGGGTGAATCAACATCATAAGCCCTTCCAACTAAATCCAAGTAGCTTCCTCCACACAACAACCTGAGACTGAGACCAATTGCAACTTTGATATGGCCACATATCGCATTCGAGTTGACAGTACAGAACTTATTCTTGCCAACCTTGTTCTTGATTTTTGTGCAGAGTATTGCAAACTGTTACTTTGTCATCCCGTACTTCCTGCGGAAGAGTCCGCTGGAATATATATTCCATGTATCTGTTGGTGAATACAAGTGACTATATGCAACGGCGGACAGA
>JAZGVS010001027.1:0-11036 GCA_037356235.1 Bacterosira constricta
CAAATCCATCGCCGAGACGCCCGTTGGAAAGCCAAGAGCCAGATAAAGAGAAGAAAGAGAGCGTCAAGAAAAAGAAACAGCAATACCATTGCCACCAACTGCAAACTCACAAAAACAACAATAACGAGACCCAAGAAAGAATCGCCTCTGCGTACCAAGAGACAAGAACGCCAGTTTTGATCAGACGAATATAAGAGACAGTTGTTGTGTCAAAGTATACGCTGTGCGATACCAAACCACTGTCTCATTTGCCTGCGGCTACTTCGACAAAGTGCATCCAATACTGCATGCACTTTCCCAACATCATTGTCACAATGTGAATCTTTTGGGCTGCGCCTTCGTCGTTCGTCGTCCTCTTCGTCATTGTCCTCTTACTAGCACCACCAACATCTCCTCATGCCGCTCCGCTCCATTCGATGATGATGAGCAATACCAGCAATGCCGGTGATGGCAAGCCACCTCTGCGTATATCATCATCGTGAACAACATCTCCACCACCGGTGGTGGTTGTGGAGATCTTGTCAACAACATCATCACTCCACCGGCGGTGGTGGTGATGGTGGTGGTGGCTGTTGTTGTGGAGGTTATATAGAGGTTGCAATATCCACCACTGGCGGTGGAGATTGGTTGGGATGGCAAATGAGGCGCAGCCGGGTGTGAGTAATTGTAAAGAAGTCACACACACCACACTTACCAATCCTACTGTCATTGTATGACATCACACCTTGCTGTCGGATGAGAAGTAATGATGTGACTGATGCCAATGACGATGATGACAGCTTGCTGTCGGATGTTGACTAATGACGATGACACGTGTGTGCCAATCCTGCATGGTAACGTTGACATTCCAGTGCAAACTTCCATTTTCGATGATCACGAAGTAGGTGCGTCAGCGCTGGATGAGAAGTGACACCATCATCCGATGAGACTGTCATCGCTACTGAACCCCGTATCGATATTACCAATCCCACATGATCATTGATGTAGTAAGAGTGCAAACGTCAGGCGCAGCCGTTGCCGAAGTAGCCGGAGGCGGATGAGGCTGTCATTGTTGTGAATGGTTTGATTATTGTTGTTTGTCATTCTATTGATGATGGTTGTATCATTGTTTTTCCTCCTCGCCAAAAATTCAACGGCGATGGCTTTGCAAGAGCTCCAATGGTCTTATTCTTTGCGATGGCGATGATGGTTGCAGTGGTTGTATTGATATTGGATTGCCGTTCCATCGGTTGCTTGGTTGTTCAATTTGTGCTGGTTGTGGCAGTTGTAGTTTTCAGTAGTAGTAGTAATGATGGGCGCTTGCGAAGGGGATCAAAATGGGGGTCAAATGGCTTGATTTGATGGTGACATTGGCAATGTAGGTGCCGCTCGAGTTGAGTCGATTGGAAAAATTGGCGATTGGGAGGCTATGGATGGCAGCGCTGTGTGCAGAAGGAGGAGCGGGTTCTGGTACGCTAATTTTGAAGTGATTTGAGTAGGTGGATCAAAAGTTATGGCGGCTTCCGTGTTTGATGGAGAGATCGTAGGGTCCTCCCTAGGGTAATGAATGATGTTTTGAAATGGTTGGTTTGTGGTTTGGGAGAGGTTGATGATGTACGTTGATGATGTACTCGATGGCCAATGGCAACGGTAAATGCCATTGCCATTGTGAAAAATAATGAAAGGAAAGAAAAAGAATGGTTTGTTTGTGTGATGGTGGTTTGTGGTTTGTGGTTTGGGATCTTCTTTGGCAACGCACCAGCTATGACCGACGATGACTCACGGAGGAACTCTTACTGATATTACAATTCCGCGCCAGCCCAGCCCATCGATACTTCATTCCAGATCGCAAAGCACTGTGGTCACGTGAATAACGTCACAAACACAAAAACAAGTCACAAAAATGATCCGCGTGATGGATCCATGAACAAATCTATCGGACAGACGCTTCTTATTGTTCGACCATGAACATAAACCATCATCATCATGAACATGAACCACAGCCATGAACCGTGAATACAATAGCGCTGCTGGTACAATATTGTAGAGCGCATACAATAATCGAGTGAACTCTACTGCTAGAAGATGGCAAGAAAAAAGAAACAGCAACAGCAACAAGGCCGACTACTCGACGCGAACCATAATGTTCACATTGGCATCATCGGCAGTGGATTAGCCGGCCTTTCCGCAGCGTTGGCCATTCTGCGTGCCACCAACAATAACAACAACAATAACAAAAGTAACTCAAAACAACATCAATTTCAAGGACGCATAACAATCTACGAACGAGACGCCCATCTCACCGATCGCAAAGAAGGCTACGGCATGACATTGACATATGATCCAAACGGACCCCTCGCTAAATTGGGTGTGTTGGAATATGTGGCGAGTAGAGATTGTCCTAGTCGATGTCATTATATTTTTAGGGAGGGTGGCGAAGTCATGGGCTATTTTGGCAATGCCTTTTATGATGAAGATGGTTGTGAAGAAGAAGAGGAGGAGAAAATCAATAATAATAGTACTAAATCTACTGATGTTGTTAGGGGAGCAGGACAGCGTGGCAATCTGCGAATACCACGATCAGAACTTCGTTCCATTTTGCTCAATGCACTCATGGCAGCTGGGGAAACGACTTCAAACATCAGAATTGATGATAAGAATAACAGCAAGAATGACAGTACTGATCATGGTGGTGGCATTGAAAATGAAGCATCATCAACAACAACAACAACTTGTTCATCAGAAAACAGGGTTCAAATAGTGTGGAACAAACGATTGCTTTCCTATGAAGATCGACCCATGATGAAAAAGTTGAATGAAATGATGCATGCTCCAAGGAATGGACAGAATTCACAACAACATCAAGAACAAGGTGATGATAGTAATAGTAATGATCAGCCAGAGCCACAGCGTCCTGTGTTACTTCATTTTGAAGATGGAACTTTCGATCAAGTGGATTTGCTCATTGGTGCTGATGGAGTGAATAGTGTCGTGGCTAGACAGTACCTTTCTACCACCACGGCAACTGTGGCTGCAAAAAGGGTTATCCATGATAATGCTATTCTTTGCAAGAGAGACAATGGCTGCAAGAAGAATGATGATGCATGTGACACCACGACGACTGTGGCTGCAGAAAAGGCTGTCGATGATACTAGGATTTGCAAGGGTAGCAATATCTACAAGAAGAAGAATGATGAAGCATGTGACATGAGTCAAAAGTCAATAACGGCATCAACAGAAACACAATCAAAATCTACACCTTCATCATCAGCCAGTACCAAAAACTCCAATACAACAGTAGCAGCAGACTCTACAGAAACATCAACTTCAATTCTACCACAAAAGCTTGGTATATTCATCATTCTGGGGATATCCAATCACTTTCATCCTCACATTGATGAACGAGGATTTTACACTTTGGATGAAAATCATCGATTGTTTATCATGCCCTTTTCTGGATCACGGTTGGATGATGATGACGGTATAGATGGTATTCATGATGTTACAATGACAGCTTCATCTTCTACTGCTGCTGCCACTGCTGCGACTCATGAAAATGGATCAAAGGATGAGACTGGCAAATCACAAAACGTAATGCAACATCAACATCATGATGAAACAATACAAAAGAAGAGAAAACGACGAACCATGTGGCAACTATCATTCCCCATCTCTGCCAAAGCCGCCATCGAACTAAACCAACTATCCCCCAAAGAAATGCAAAGTGAGGTCCTGCGTAGATGCAATCACTGGCACCAACCCTTTCCATCCATGGTACAAGACACTCCACTCGATACAATCTGGGGCACATCCCTCCTCGATCGCGATCCCCAAACATTCATAGCCCATCGTAGCACCCTCGAAATCCACGGCCGTGTCCCCTCCCGTGTTGTATTACTGGGCGATGCAGCCCATTCCATGTCCCCATTCAAAGGGCAAGGCGCTAATCAAGCCATGGCTGATGGTCCACTATTGGCATCGTGGCTGATGAAATCGAGGGTAGATTCGGCCGTACGTGGTTTCATGACGGAAATGAGCCGTAGGAGCGGGGTGAAAGTACGTGCGTCACGGGAGGCAGCGAGACGATTGCATTGTGGGGATTGTTGGGAGTGGATGGTCAATCAGGATAAGAAACCGTCGACAGTGGTGAATGGAGATGGAGATGGGGTTGTCCGTGCTGTGTTTCATGGAGTGCAGCCACGGCATGTGGCAATGTTACTGCACACACTGAAAGAGAGGGGGGTGGGGGCTTCGTTGGGGTCCAAACTGGACGAGAGTATCCGTGGCATTATTCGGGAGCTGAACATTGGAGAGAATGCACAGGCACAACGACTTGTACCATCGTCTAGCAACAGCAACATCAACGCTAGCAATCAGATGATACCAGCGCAAGAAATGCTGCATCTTCAATCACAAGCATTGCAATATGCATCGTCAGGGAACATGTGCCAACTGCGTGAACTTTCTCGAAAATCACACTTGATCATCCCAAAAGCGCTCAATGATCACCAACAGACATGTCTGCATCTGGCGGCAAAACATGGTCATGTTGATGTTTGTCGTTGGTTACTGTCAGAGGTGAATGTTGATGCAAACGAACTGGATACAAATGGGAAGAGAGCTATCGATTTGGTACCGTCGGATGATAATGTGGGCCATGATGAGGTGATGCGGTTGTTGAAGAGATGGATGGATCAAATAACCAACACTTCGGCAACACCTTCTCCCAAGGCTGTGGCGGCTACTTCAGATTGCGAGAATACTTCTAACAGTAGTGGTCAATCCAATAATGGTGAAGTGAAAGATGATGTGTATCGTCTTGTGGAACAACAACTCCGAGGAATTCGAACAGTGAAGCAATTGCAAAAATTCCTGCAAAAGAACCGTGATACTTCTTGCCAGACAGAAAAAAATGAACATGCCGTCACACATGTCCTAGGGTGTCACTTGGACGAGAGCGACAAAGACTATGACAGGCAGTGCATGAAAGCATTGGCAGAAGATCATGGTGCAGTGTTACTGCGAAATTTCATCCCTCGAGAAGTTGATCAGTTGGCGCTGGGAGCCATGGCTTTGCGCCCCATGAAATTTGATCTTTGCAATGCATTGAACACACTCCGTGCTGGCATCAAGGTTGAATGCTTCGACGCCATTGCAACAATTGATTTGAAAGATTCCATAATATCATCCAAACAAGAAAGAAAACGAACAGGCAAGCTCATTGAAGAGGTCAAGTCCCAACTGACAGTTCCCATCGATGCGAGCATCATTGTTCAGACGAATTTTGGGCCTCAGATACAATCATACAACTCTCCTGGTGATGAAAATCAGTCCAAGAAACGAAAAGTTGTGGACTCGTTACCATTGTCCCGACTAAGATACATCAATTTGGGAGAATGGAATTATAACTGGGGTGATCGCAAATATGAAAAGGTTCCGAATGCAATGGTCCTACCAGATCGTCTAGTCTCCTTGGCACAGCGGGCTCATGCTATTGCCAAATTGCAAACTAACAACGACGGAGGATCTACTTCTACTGCGCATCAACCAGTTTCATTTGACATGGCCATTTGCAATCTCTACCATCTCCAACGGCCTTCGGATAGACTTGGCGGTCACCAGGATAACGTGGAGTCCGATATTTCACTTCCCTTGGTCACCGTGTCACTGGGCGCGCCTGGAATTTTCTTACTCGGCGGTAGGTCGAGGCAGAGCGTACCCACGGCAATTCTATTACGAGCTGGTGATTGCATGGTCATGAGTGGAAATAGTCGAGGATACTTTCATGGGATTCCTACCATTCTTTCAAATGATGGTCTGGATGATACTGACTGTTATGGTCCTGCTGCGGCCACTGCTACTAACGCGGTAGAAACATACAATGTTTTTCCTGAATTGAATGAAAGTGGAAATATCATAACGACGCCTTTGTACGACGTGCCGTCCTTGGAAGAAATGAGATTTGTAAAGGCCTTCCTCACAACAGTTCGCATGAACATGAGTATTCGTCGAGTATAATATGGTTCATTTCTAGAGGCCTTAATAGAAATAAACATGGTTCTCGTACCACCCAACAACTGCAGCTGTGCTATCGTAAGTGCTAGCATCAATTTTCTCTACCTATGTATGCCCTCTCGTCTCCAAGTGATGAAACTGATTTCAATGAGAACTGGCACTGGATACCCACTATGCCAATGTTTATTCGTAATCATGCATTGTCTAGCATACATGGTACATATCTAGTATGCAATTCAACTATTTAGCAAATTCCCCCTCCCACAAATATTTTTCTCATATCCAAAACCGTCATCGTTTAGAAATGACTCTCCTCTAACGAAAGGATGACAAGTCGAAAAGATGGCACCTTTCACACCGGGTGAGTTTTCCCATTGTTATTATCCGACAACCGTAGAAGAAGCTCAGCCGAAGCAAGATCCTCCTCCCAAGGTTTATGCTTTTTGTCTGCACTATGGATAGACATATCATCAGTTGGGATCGTCATCAACGAACCATCCATCAACGAACTATTGGTATATCTTGTGGATTCAGTTGCTCGTTGACTGGGGTCCCCTTGAAACTTGCCATCGCTCATGGTATCCCTACCACCCATGGTAGACCTACCACATACATCAGTAAACCTCAATTCCGACACTCTATTCTTCATCTCCTCATCGTAAACTACTTCCTCATTCTCATGCATATTATCATCCGAACCATCCCTGTTCATATTATCAGCCTGCAACAACTGATGCTCGGAAAGTCTAATCAAATCTCGAATCTCACAGCTCAAAATAGATTGAATAGAAGCCCGCGCATCTCCCGCTGAGTCATGGGCATCATTCTCCTGATTTGCAACCTCCACGAGCTGCCGGACAGAGTTGATGGAGAACATACTCATGAGACTCAAGCCGGTGTTACGACCGAGGGAGTGGCGGCCCGAGAGGGAAGGACGACCAGACTCGGTGAATTGATAGCGGGGGCTGATAGTGTCAGTAGCTGGAGCAGGAGCAGGAGGTAGGGGAGGACAAGTAGGGGGCACCTGCGTCTGTGCCTGCGGCGGTGGTGGTGGGACTGGAATCATTCCATCAAATTGTTCCATAGCCCTGGCCATTGCAGGGCTAATGACAGCGGCATTCGAGGAAGGAACAGCATTCGCAATAGTCAGCTGTGGAGCAGTCGGTCGAACAGCTGTCGTGGGTTGGGGGGCATTCGGATTATTCTCCTCCGCATTATACAACGACTCCAGAACTTGAACAGAATAGCCAAAGTACCCCTGAGCCGAAATCTCACGGCAAGGCACGGGCCCTTTGGCAGTGGATCCGAGAAGCGATGTATCGTAAGTTTGATTGCCTCCCTTTTCTTCGTCCTTATACATTTGTTTACGGATTTTAGTTTGACCTTCTCGGAGGGCTTGACTAGTTTTTTCAGTTGCCTTTTTGTCGCCGATGTCCTTGTAGGTTCCGCTGCGTTCGTCTAATTCTAGGAAGCCACCGCCCATTTCGCGTACTGCAGCTACGATTCCCTGTGAATTGATATGTTTATTGAAGGACAAACTATGTGAGACATACTATGTATATAAGAAAGCTAACAAGTGAAACTACTGCACACTATTCATTCTATCCCCTGATTAGGTTGGATTCAGATCCCCCCCCGAACGATTTATCCCGAAATCAAGCAAGAGTGAAACCTCATAACACCAATTGGGTCAAAAGGTGAATCAAAACAAGGTAGAAAAATTATAGACAACATGTGTGATTATACCCTCCCTTAAACCCAGATTCCAAATAAATACACACACACATCCAAGTAAAGTATCACTTGATCGTTGAAATAAAAATGATATAGAGAAGACAATCACAACATGTGTATTATTGTACACCCCCCTGAGCCTAGGCTCCAAATAAATAGAAACTCCCATCCAAGCAGATCCAAGCACAACATAGGAAATCTCCCCCGAAACAGAAAAGGACTTTCATAGACTCACTTTGGAAATTTTCATCTTGTCTGGCCTTGGACATTTTGCATAGAGACCCTGTATAACACAATAAGATTGAAAAAGATGAGTGGAATGTTAGTCGATTGGCTAAAGCTAGTCAGCGGTCCCCATTGCGAATAATAACGCTGTCAACTGCAGTAACTATCATCCGACGAACGAGCCCCATCTCTCCTAATAATAATATATATCCATATATCGAGACACCAAAAATAATACATGTACAATTACAAACACACACACAAATAGATATGAATATACCGCTACATGAGACACACCTTATTAACAAATACCAAAGTCCGATACTTGACATTCCCAGGATGGCGCTGCACCCCCTGCCCACGACCATTGAGAACATCCCGACAGGTGAAAACGTTGGTGGGATGCGGTCCGCCTTGCTGAGGCATATTCATCATGGACGTGGCGGCAAATGGTTGCGGTGATTGAGACATTGGCGCATGGGGTTGATAACCCGCGTTGCCACCGGGATTGTAGTGTCCGTGATGATTCATTGGGGGGGGTTTACTTGTATTGATTTGATGGTTAGGAGGGTTCTTCTGTTGGTGGGATAGGGTTGTTTTTGGTCGATGATCTTGATTTGGTTTATGATGATGTGTAAGCTTAAACGCATAGGGTACGATAGGGGGGAGCCAATGTCAATTTTGGGGGGGTATCCAACCTTTTTTGCAGCCCTCAATTTGGGGGAAACAACGTAGGAATTAGTAGAAATCCATACCAGGGTTAGGGATATCCTTCTGAAGAGCCTGTCATACTGACGTCAGACGTGCCATGCTAGTAGCTCAAATGTAGGAATCAGTACTTCACCTGCCATGTGGTCTCGAGAAGCTCGACTTGTGGTTCTTGAAATTTGGGGGGGGCTAACCCCATCCCCTACATACGTTTAGCTTATTTATGGATTTGACCAATGGATCTTGATCTTGGTGTTGGGTGCTTCTAGGTAGGTACCGTCGTCAGTACAGGTCACAAAAGATATCAGGTAGTTGGGATTGGTAATCGTACATATAAAAGATATGTACACACGTGCTTTTTGTATATTTATACGATTGTTTTATCGCTGACTTCGCCAAGCTGAGCTTGTTTCTTGGTTTTGGACTCCTTCGTGGAAACTCTTGAAAAACACGTAGGAATCAGTAACCTAGCAGATAATCACACAATTGAATGAAGTAATTCATCACCCGTACAGAGTTGTTCCTGGTCGTGGAAGTTTACCTGGATGAGATGTCGTCCGTCCGTCGAACAGATTATAATTATCCGAGCAGATGGTATCGTATGGTCATAGTGTTCCTCACGTACGCTCCTTTTTTGTACCCATTTGGGTACAAAAAATTGAGCTCTCACGCACGATTTCCTGAGATGTTTTGTACCCAACAATGGGTACAAAAATGGCTCTTCGGCAGTACCTAGATCGGCCGCCGTAGTACTAGCATAAGACCAGGAAGACACTGGATTGGCTATTGTACCTATGTAGTATGTTACGTACAATATTTTATTCTTTTCCTAAAGAGCTCGCGCGCGCTCTCTGAAAAAATGTGTCTCCGTNGCTTGGTTCGACCTTCCATAATTTTTGTGATGTGTTGAATATGCACGAATTCAGCTTGAATCCCATGTGAATCACTGCTTGAATTTCTATTCTAATTCTCACCAACAACACCAAACAATGACAAATCTCCCTCATAGCCAGCACCACCAACCTTCTCAGCAACGGTGATGAAACCGTAAGCACTGGTGATGGCGACAATGAAGATCAAGAGACACATGGGCCAAACAGGCACAGAATTTTCTAATTTGTCTTGAAATGCTTGGATTTTTGATTGCGCATTTTTATTGCTTTCCTGTGGAGGAATGAGAGGAGGGATATCGACCGGTGGAGGATAAGAACAAGTTTGGAGATGTTAGCTTGATGCAGACTAGTAGTAGTCGAGGACAGGATGGTACCAATGACAATCCCAATAATAATTCAGAGGGTGGTACTGTAAAATCAACGAGCGGTAGTATATCAACAACTTACGGCACGGCTCCATTCAGCGCTGTCCCCATATATGAACAATTGACCAAAGCACTTTCATTTCAATGTCACATTGTTCAAACCACTCATTCAAACTCATACTCTTCCCCCAGCAATACTACTACCCACGGCACCATGTCCATGTGCAATCCACTTACCTATCAGTTGGACCGAGCGAAGGTAAGAATATCAAACTGTAGTATTGTATATGTCTTCCACTCACACTACTCGTACAATGAATGCAATCCACGTATTTTTTATAAAGCACTATACATTCATTACATCACTTTTATGCATTCATTAATCAATTTGTAAACAAGTCCGAACTATAACAACTAGATAATTTGTACTAATGCATGTCCATCGGATTGAGCATGCATCATCGATGAAAAGTATTGTACTGATTCAGAATTACAAGCGACGAACGTAGAAACATCATTCAAATAAAAGTGCTTGTTGTCAAACGCCTCCTATGAAAACATTATCTCCCCCAAATAGAAAACCGACTAGCCCAATAGATGCAGCTCCCTCTCCTCATCCACTGCAACCAACAACAATGTCACAAACCTCTCCAAAGAGACACTACGCATTAAAAATTGCCAAACGATCCGGTCAAAAACGAGAATTCCAGAATCTCCAAGGCCCCACCCTACGAAATTTTCATCTCCTCCAAATTCGATGAAACGTGGCACAGTAAGATTGCATCAGTCCCCTCTGCCACTGCAACCATTGGCAACCTCCCCTACCCCTCCAAAGAAACAATAAAGACCAAAAACCACCAAACACCTCCATCAGATCGTACCCCCCATCAGCAATATCACCCTCCAAATTGACCTCGGAGACGGCTGTTTAAGAGTTGGACAAAGAGAACACTGAAAAAGAAAGATGCAAAAACAACAATGAACAATACGGAAGAGAATCAGAATCCAGAGAGAAGAGCCTCTGCGTACCAAATCAAGAGACAAGAGAAAGAACGTAGGTTATTTGATCAGGCAAATAAAAGAGACAAAACTGCAATGTGACAATAAACGATAAACG
>JAZGVS010001028.1:0-11003 GCA_037356235.1 Bacterosira constricta
CCTGAAAATCACGAGGGAAAGGAAATCAACAGAAAGAGATTAGAAAATGATATGAGAAAATGATATGAAAAAAGAATGATCAACATTGATCAGCGAATCGTCGTAACCTACCGCTACGATACAATGATACAATGATGCTGGCCTTCCACTTTCGGTTTTATGTTTATGAGGAGGCGGCGGTCGTGTCTTTATTTGTACCTAGGTACGATACCTACGATATCGTACTTATTTTGCATTAGTTGAATATCCGCAGCGCGCCGGGTTTTTTTGCCCAAGCAAGAAGGGTATGGGCTCATAACCCGGGCAAAAAGACCCTAGGGCAAAAAAATAGATTCCCACATGTAACATGTATCTATTGTATGAGACCTGGATCTTCAAGATGGACGAAAACGATCCAAGATCACTTGTAGTGCACCTTGCGTGGGAACTAGAAGAAGGTGACCCAACGCGCGATTGTGCCAATGTCATTAAACATAAACCTCTACATACCATTTGGTATCAGAATAACTGCTGATAGGAATCATAATATCAAGTTGAAAGACAAATAAACTTATATCATCTGTTATAATTTTAGTAGTATCAATACAGAACATGGGTATGAATCATGGTGCCAAGGTGTTGAATTCCTTGAAAGGGCTCTCAACCCGACATGTCGCCACCATCTTGCGTGGGATGGCAAGGGAGCGCAACATGGCAATTCCAACGATGGATGTGGATTGTAGTAATGTGTGCTTTAAGGTGGGGAAGAGTGTTTCATCACTGGCCAGTTTTCTCATGCGATGGGCTACTCCTGGAATTCGTGTCATTCCGAGCTGTGATGCCAAACTCCGTCCAATAAGCAAACAGGCCACAAACCAACGCAAAGCCAATCGAGACAAAAACCGCATTAAGGCGTCTGCTCTCCGGAAGGACCTACGTGAGCTCCACCGTCGTATGTATTGTGATGCGAATAGCAGAGACGAAATCGCAAAAGAGATCGCTGCGAAGGAGAAAGCATGCAAGACTGCCGAGACTGCATCCTGTAACGTCATCCAAGCAGTCATGAATGAAATGCTGGCAAACGAGCTTGAGCAACGCGTAGCCCACTTGCCAAACGCTGCTGGCGGGTTTGTTGATAAAGTTATGATTGCTGAGTTCCAGCCTGATGCTTTGATAATGGGGAGATTTATCTCATGTTTGACTCTGATGATTGCCTCATCTGATGCTGATATTCCCATTTTCACTGGAGATGATTGTATTGTATTGAAAGAATTCACACAAGATGGTTCCATGGAACTTGTTTGCACGTTGGAGGCAACTCTTTGTTATGCGCTGTCATTTCTCTCTGACGAGGACAGAGAACAAATAACATTTCACCCTGCAGAACATCCAATCTTTGATGGTGTATCTGACCGAAAATTACGCGCCCTCGTGGCTTTGATTCTTGGCTGTGACGTGTTTCCAAAAGGAATGCCTGGTGTCGGCGCAAATTCGTTGGCAGAAATAATCAACATCAAATTCCCAGCATTCAAGGAGAGGTGCCCTCATGTGTCTCTATTCGGCTATCTCAAGAAGTACCTCTACTCCAAAATTGATGGATTTGATAATGACGTTGTCCACACATATATTAGGGCCATTGTTTATGAGCCAACAAATGATTTAGCGATGAGAGAGGCAACTAATGAGGACAATGATCAATCAATTTCTTACCGGACGTACCTTGATGGCAAATCACCTACTAAATTGCCCGCATATCTTGATGAGTTTGCTGATAAGACCACTGAGATATTGTCCCAAAATGAAGGTGTGCAGAGGGGTCAGCATCAATGGTCACCGCTTCTTAGCTGCTGATGGATTCGAACTATAGACTGGATGTGACGGGGTAGTTTGCCAACATTGTAAAATGAACATAGATATGCTAACCCATATTGTCTTCCATGCTATGCTGAAGAAAGAATGGTGCCACTGGCCGTCGAAGATGCAGGAAAACCAGTGAATCAGATGCAAGATGAGTTGGCAAATAAATACAACTTTGACAGAGTTGATGAACTTACTATTGAAGAAGTTGAAGACGCATATGCCGCGAGGGAGGTTGTGAATGCTAGAATAAATGAGCAGTTCGACGCAGTGCCCTTCCCATTGCACAAATCATCTGAGATGGATACAGGAAATCTGTGGACCACAATCCAAGATATTGACTTTGCCGATGGTGAATCCTTCATCAATGACCCAGACCTTGACCCAGGTCATCTCCCTGGAATTTTGGAGCTTTTGGCAACACTAGTCACTTTTGAGTCCAAGACACATACTGATTGGCTGAAAGATCCAACAGTCTACGACGCGATGCCAGAATTGTTTATTTCTATTGCTGAGAAATATCGTGTTGACAGCGGTTACCGTTTGTTGAGTCGAACGATAAGGCATGCATTTGACAGTCGCATTTCATCTATGGACATCTGCAAGGCAAAATCGATAATCGAACATGAAGGTGATATTGGCATCCAACTGCTTTCTGAAATACCTGCTTCAATGCGAAAGAATATTTATGAGACGGAAATGGTGGTGACGTCAACCAGTTTGTTATGTATAAGTTATGTTGTAAGTGTACTTGCCAGTGCGGATCCCAGGGTGAGAACAGAATTGTGTGTGTTCACACCATGGTCAGGCTATACTTGCTATCTGTACTCCTGTTGGAGAATCTGGCAGAGCATCTCCTCCTTGAGTTAGCATCAAGATTATACAGCAATTTTGATACTGTATTTGACCAAGAAGACATTATTTGGATGTGGGACATGGGCACATGGTCAGAGGCTGAAGTGCAAAGTATGAAAAGGAACATAATCATTCTCATGGATGCAGCAGGAGAGACAACAACTGCTGATGACGTATCATCTACGGACATACCTGAGCTACTACAAGTATTTGTGGTTGGCACAGAACGCAGGAAAGCGTGGAAACAACGGATCAAGATGACGCCAAAACCATCAGAGCTCGGCCCTATTTCTGGGATGGTCTTCATGTCCACAGCGAAAAGAGCACAAACAACAATGCGTCGTAATATCAAACAAGATAATCAGAACGATGTTCTTATCAATGCAGAAGATGATTATTTTAGTGACATAGGAGAGGAGGACAACAGCATGACAGAAAAAGACTCACATCCAGCAACAGATTTGGTAGAATCACCACTACATCCAAACTACAAAAAGATCTCATGGAGGCTGCTGAATGCGTTGTCGATTGTAACTTTGCTGGCATACAGTTGCTTGGTTTGCGGGCAAACAGTCAACTTAATGATTTGAGTGCCACACAAAAAACTGCATTGAATAAAGAGTCAAAGAAGGAGTGGTCAGTCTTGATAAAGACATCGAAAGAAAGATCAAGAAATTCAAGCAAACCCCAGCTAGCTAATCTTCGAGTGAAACAAAAACAATCAGCTGCCATCGTACCTTCTCCTTCTGAGAACTCATCACTATCCAAGAAATCTTCAAAGACAAATAATATACCCTTTGTCACCCCGTTGCCACTAAGCTGCTTCACTCGAAGTCAGCTGTTCCGAAAGAATAATCAAGAGCTTCCGCCGCTAAAACCAACAGCCAAGCCCAACCTAAAGGAAACGCCCAAACGAAAGAGAACCGGACGCAAGAGATACCAGAAATGTCACTGCCATGGATGCCCTGTCAATACAAGCAACCCCGAGTATCGCCTTATCAAGTATCACAAAGTGCCTAAATATCCGGAGGAGCTCACAGGGCAGCGCCCAACAAAAGAATCCGTTGTCAATCGCCAAGGGAGAATTTTCCAACGCAGAGAAATATTACGCCGGATGAGAATGGTCGCTGATTGCCGCAAACATTATTTTTTGTGTGAGCGCCACGAATTTCAACGTAAAACACATCACGTTTACGTAAGATACAAACACAAAGGAAAAGATGGAAAGGAAAAAGATGGTTGGACACAAGGTTTTGAACTTACCATGCCAGTTGATATTGGTTTGGATAGGAATCTGAATGAATCTACTCAGTCCTTTGGGCTTGGTTCCGATAGGGAGACTCACCGCGTGCTCAAGCAGTCTCAAGAGATAATGACGAATGGCTTTGCGATTAACCAAGTGGAGTTGGAAGAAAGCGTGAAAACGTTGAAGGTTGCGAAACCAAAAACGGTACATGCAAAACTCCGTGTTGCACAAGCAGAGAGGGATTTGATGAAAGCCCAGGCTGATATGTACCGGGCTGACGCGGTCCGTGCAACGTTAGCAATCAATCAAACCGTGGAGCAATACTCCACCAACCAACACGCAATGAATCCAACGGTCCAACGTGCTGCAAATTTTCATACGCACTTGTCCAACCCACGCATTCCAGACCCGGACAAAAAGTTCTTTCGTGATGAATGCCGCCCGCACTTGCAAATGACGCCACCCAATATGTCAGCTGATAAAATGCCGACTGCTACTTTCGATCTTTCTGACGGAGAAGTCAAGCGCAGGACTGGATATCCAACAATGGCTGCACTCCTGTCATATCTGTTTATTGTTTGTGATGGAGATATTACTGTGCTCCAACAACGTAATTCCTCTCTCACGTGGTTTGAAGAGTGGTTCATGCATTTTGAATACAAATGGGGAAGAACCACAACCCGCATATGGGATGTGAGCAAAGAGTATGGACCAAATTCTCGTGATATTGAAATGTTAGTATCATCTAAGTACAGCATCAAACTCCAAGCAAGGCAGAGATGGCCCATGTATGCATCTTTCGAGGAGGACAAGCAAGTTAGGAAGGATAAATGGAATGTGAAATATGCCAACCAAAGAATTGTCATGTGGGACATGACAAATATTGACGCGTATGGCTTCTCAGATGCAGACCTTCAACGACTTACCTACAGCAAATACTATAATGGAAACGTCTTCAAAGGAGGAGTGTTCACCCAACTATGTGGTTGGATTGGAACAGCAGATTTGTGGCCAGGGGGCGTTAGCGATACAGATTATAATAGAAGGGAGGGGTATTTGAAGCGTCAAGAAAATTTTGCCGACAATGATATTGTCAATGAGACAGTCTTACCTTTCACCAACATCTACGACAAAGGCTATCGAGCAAAGATGATAGCATGGAAGACTGGTAAGCAGATGGTACTTCAACCAGTATGGGCTGAGAGCGATCGGCGGTTTGGGAAGAATGAGACTCTATTGACTGGCTCAGTGGCCACTGATCGTGCAGGAAATGAGAGGGCAGTGAATGTGAGTAAGAGAGCATGGTTTCTTAGTAGGGGTTTTGCGCAACATATGTCACCCAAGCGGATTAACGATGCCTGGCTGACATGGTCATTTCAAGCAAATTTCATGTTCAACCCCGTGCTCTAAGAAGGATAATAAATCAAAACTGCATTGCACTCTTACCCTACCCACAATTTTTTTGGTATCATTAGCTCAAGTAGATTGTTTTTGGTTTATTGTACCCCCCCCCAATAATATTTGATGAATTCCCCCTCATCGGCACGAGTACCTCACTAAGAGGTGAAAGCTTCCTCCATTTTGTTCACTGCAGTTATCCCCATCTTGTAAATAATATCTGACACCATTCGGCACGGGATGACACAATGCTCGTGCAGTATCGTAACTAATACCCCTGTCGAACAAATGAAAAAGGGCAGAGACAGACAAAATGAGATGGTGGCGATTTTGTAAAACACACAGTGACAAAACATGTAGGGACATGTAAATCTCTCCCAATACAACGAGAGCTACACCACATCGACGTTGTATCCCCCATCAACGAAATTGTTGGTGACCATCTTTTGTGTGAACCATTGGCAACAACGACACGCTGTGCGTGTGATATTTCACCAAAAAACGACTCGTGTGGCTTTGACGCAATATCGCTCCATCCTCCGATGGAACCAAGCCGTCATACCATGCACACGAGAACGACTGTGAAATTATGATTAATATAGAATGTGGGTGGGCTATATAACTCACCTTATTCACCTTTCTAGGGCGTGACGGGTTTGTGGCTGTTCGTGGCGGAACATTTGCTGAGAGATGGATTTTATGTGGTTTGTGGTTTTGTGCTCAGCCGGCGGTGGGCGACAGTCGAAATCCCTCAGGAAATCCGCCCATAGATCCACTCAGATCCACTCTTATTATTGTATCTTGTATCGCATGCATCCTACGATATCAATAATCTCCAATAATTTACAAGAATGCCCTTCTCCATCCTCAACGTAGGCAGCGCCATCGCCCTATGGCTCCTCCTCACAACCTACGCATTCCTCTCCCAACTACCAACCTCCACTAATCGTACTTCACCTCTTATACTCTCCATCCTATTCTTCAACAACCTCAACATCTTGATAGCCATGTGCGAAATCTGCTTGGGAATGAATATATCGTACATCCAGCGCGACTACCAAAAACTACGTGCCAAATACAAGGGAAATGAATGGGGAGCCTGCATAGCCTACCTCACAATGCCATTGACAGTTCGTCAACTGTTCGATAGTAAAGTGTGGAGTAAGATGTGGTCCACTTATGCATTGTACGTATTATTCACCAAGATCCGCGATCACAATCAAATCTGATTTCTTTGATCGTCAAATCCTTCTCATTCCACCTCAATGCATACTCTCATCTACAGGTACGATCCATCGTATCAAAATCACGAATCGTTTGGATTTTTTATTGATTTTGGGAATGGATTGTCGACCATCCCTCCTTCATTGCTGGTGAATGTTGCCATTGTTTGGCCTGAGAAGGTGTCACCGTTGTGGGTGGGATGTATCGGTTTGGCCATGTATTGGCAAGTGATGTATGGTGCGATTATCTATGTGTTATCTTTTGTATTCAATCGGCGGTATGAGGAGAAGAGCATGTTGGAAGTTTGTTTGTTTGTTGGATTGTCAAATAGTTTGTGGATTGTATTCCCTCTGTTGGGCATTTATGCATGTGTTAGCATGTTGAGGGATGGAAATATGGATGTGTTTCATCAGGGGCAGGGGGGATGATGTTTGGCCTCCCTCTATGTGTAACTACACACCCGGGGGGCGGGGGATTAATTGTCATCCGCACTCTCATGTGGTGGAAACAATGACATGGTACTACCCTGTACTACCCTCCGGCCAAGAAAGAGAGGGTAGCTAGCTACTTCTACATAGGTTTTGGAGTTGACAATGACATATTGATGACATCGGCTGCAATTCTCAAATCTATAGTTGGGGCAAGTTTCGAAGGATACATGAGATAAAAGAGCCCTTCATCAGCTGCGTTTATTACTATTAATACACATATAATTTGCAATAGGAGATGAAAATAGGTGACATTTTACGCTTGTGCCATCAGCTGCGTTTATTACTAGTATAATACACACGCAATTTGCAATAGGAGACGAAATTATAGAGGTGACATTTTACGGAGCCACTGGCATGTGGAACATTCAGAAGCTTATTTCAAAGGTTTTTTATACGGCACTTTGATGCTGCCATCACCAGAATTCTCAGAAGAAAGAAGAAATGTAGGTGGCAGCAGCATAAAGAGTTGCAACTTGCAACGTCCCCTAAAGTTCCAAGTGGAGTATTAAAAGAGCAAACGAGATCTGGCACCGCGGCAACCCGGACACATTTTACGGCAGTTCAATAGCAATGGGCCCATAAACACATTTTGAACAACAGATTGGGCTGGTTACCAGCACAGCTATCCTCTCACTGCTCAATGTCGGTTGATGCCAGAGATTGTAGCATCCTAGTGTTATTGGACCCATTCATATTCCAGCTCGAGTTAAAATGTGGTTTTGATGTTGCGAAGAGAGCACCTAAATCCTTTGGTTTGTACAGGTACAGGTCATCTTGGTTGTCACAGAATTTACGACGTGGGGGTAATGAAGTGCTGTTCAGAAGGTGCCACACGGCTAGAGTGTGGACAGCAACAAGGAGTCACAAGAGCGCCAGCTTTTTGGAATAATTCAAAGGATCTACAAAGACACTTTTTGTAGCTGGTACAATAAAGCCGCCGGCAACTAAAAAATGCTTAGTGTTGATATTGCTAGTACCAATACCAACTCATTTCCGAGGTCATTCGTATTCACGGGAGTGTTGCTTAATTTATGAACAATTTCTACACGTTGGCTCAAGGCAGAGCACTGAGTACTTGAATATCACTCATATAACTTAGGTCAACCTAACCCACCCTGACCCCGACCTAACTTTTTAAGGTCAACCTAAAATGTGGGTCAAACCCATTTCCAAGTCTGGGTTGAGGGCGACTACTAGTTATTGGGCTGGTTACCCACACACATAATTACTGTTAGGGCTTCGGTCCCGACCGGGCGATCAGTAGTTCTCACTTGAAAATAGTGTCATGCCAACGTAACATTACTACTTTTAATTTACTCTCTGATCCCAGAGTGCTGCCACATCTTTCCCACACCTATACCGATAAGCTCAGACCACGGATATCCGCACAAGCTGAGGAATCCGAACTGACTTGACCGACTAAAACATCCTGAAATGCTCCATTAAACTGACTGGCATCATATCAACTACCCAGTCGAAATAATACTGTCGCGGAATCGGAAGCAAAAAAATCCTCATACGGATCCTGGACAAATTCCATAGCCATAGCATTTACATACTGGATATTCCCCTAGCATCCAAAGGTCAGAATGTTCACAATGATTCTAAAAACTACTCTATCGCTCCATACTGGATGAGAACGACTAGGTATTTGGTTGGCTACCTCCCCAAAAAGGACTACTTGTTAGGATTCATTCCCCAACCGGGCGATCAGTTGTTCTCACTAAAAATAGTGTCATGCAGGTGTAACGTTAATAATTTATTATTTCTAGGCAATGGGCACATCAGGAAAGTATGCAATATTTGTGTACGGGTATTCATACAGGTTCCATAATATGAGAAAGAATCCAGTGAATTTGAATGCCTCTACTCTGTTGGTGCTATCCAAAAAATCCTTTTCGGTGTCATTACCGTTATGTCCATTTTTGTTGTTACAAGCACATTAAAAGAGCAGCTGGTGAAATTGTTCCTTGACAACATGAGATATTTTCCAACCATGAATATCATTGTTCAATGCGACACTACACGCAGAGTGGTTGAAGTTGGTTGTGAGTGATTCTTAAGCTTTCTCGGATATGTGTCTGAATCTCATTGTACTAGGCTGATAGTGAGGACTTATAAATGGCCAGCAATGATGAAATATACCCCCCTGGATGTGTATAGCAAAGGATTATTTGAGAAGGTACAAGAAGGCACAAGAAGGGAGCATGGAAGTGGAAGCTCAGCTGTTGGGAGGGAAAGAGCCCTCCAAACCAACCATGTATGAGTTGGTCAATGGGGGCGCTATATCTGACTTGTTCATGAGTAAAGAGGTAGAGAGAGTTGGCTTGGAAGATTGAGTAGATGATTTAGTGACTTCAGTCATTTTTGTGCGACAAGTTCTTGTGTGATAGGTCTAACTCTTAGTTAAGGTAGCGGTGCACGCAAGATTATCCGGATTTTTTGAGATCTTTGTGCGAGCAGATCAGCCGTTGAGTGTATTGATTTCCTACATTATAGTGGCCGATAATCTAACAAAATGTCACACCACAAGGGATGCCCCGTTTGCCCCCCATCGTCCAATTTGTTGAGGGATGACAAGATCACCCATCTTAGAAAGAGAATTGATAAATCACGGAATGCCCGTTCAGCAAGTCTGTTTCTTCGATCAGTCTGGAAGCCAATGGAATGCCATCAAGGGAAGATCTCCTCAAGTCTCTATGCTATTAGGGGATGAATTTTGATACCACTGGCAATGAAGAGTTCTCAAACACCATTGATGGAATCGGTATGTTCAACCAGGGATTGGGTAAACCGAAGCCTCCACGACTAAAATTGTGCGACTGCAACATACCACTTGATGTTTGCCAGCTGGTGCCTCAGCAATGTGCAAGAGGTGGAAGTGTACCTGAAAGGACACTGCAATGTGGGAGTGACCACCTGCAAAGAGCAAGGTTGTTATGGAGTTTTCAAGATGAGGTTGAACTGCAATGGCATCGTGAACCTCCTATCAATCCCACAGCTGGAACAAGATGATTACATCATTGACTACAATACCACACGTGACTGAGTAGTCACCACTCCTCAATGCAAGGAGATCACCTTCAAACGTGACATGGGACTCTGCAATCGCATGCCCTATATTGGCCTTCGTGAACATCGCGGGGGAGTCATCATGATCAAAACGGTTAACAATAATTTCAAGGGCTACACCAAGAAGCAGGCGGAAAAAGCTACCCTGGCTCGCGAAGCTCAATTGATGATTGGACATCCGCCAGATAAGAAATTTAAACAAATAGTGAGCCATGAAAATCTCAGAAACTGTAATGTCAAAATTAAGGACATTACTAATGCCCATGCTATTTTTGGCCCCAATCACATCAGATTGAAGGGGGGGGGTAGTTAGGCAGCAACCTGAGTGGCTGGATACTGAATACACAATGATCTCCAGAGACTTTTATGAGCTACATCATTTTGTTACTTTGACAGCAGATGCGATGTTCGTGAACGGAATTCTATTTTTGGCCACTAGATCTAGATATACAGTAAGCTGAATACCGCCGATTTTCTGCCCTCTCGCGCAGCAAAGCAGCTAAGTGGTTCCCTAACAAAAACAGTTAAAGTCTACGATAGTAGAGGAGGTTTCATTGTTCAACTTGCCATGATGGACATGGAGTTTGAGAAGATTAACGATGATTTTGACCAAGTGGAGGTCAACACTACCGCAGCACATGAGCACATAGGAGAAATTAAGCGGGGAATTTGGCTGATCAAAGAGCGGAGCCGCTGTGTTATTTCTGACCTGAGTGTCGCTGGATTTACATACCTTCATAAAATGATTGTGATCCATTGTGTCTATTTTGTTGTTATGCTGAAGATGCCGCTATGCAGGAATTGAAGCAAATCCATGACATGGACACCTACACGCCAATATTGACGCGAAGACACTGTCCAGAGAAGAGAAGAATAAGGCA
>JAZGVS010001029.1:0-10996 GCA_037356235.1 Bacterosira constricta
TTACTTTATTGCTATTTAACATATCAATTAGTATTCTACCTAGTATCTTCATCATGATCTAGATCAAGGCGTGAGCGGGTTTTCCGCATGTTGCATTGCGTAGCGCAGCGCAGAGGAAAAGCTAAGCTAAAAGCTAAGTATCATGCATTGTATTATCTACCTAGCTATGTACGTACACGTATGACGAGTTCATAGAAGTACTAACAACAATCTTCTTACATGTAATATGGATCGTAGGTAGGTAGGGTACTACCAAGTAAGTAACAAGCTCAACAAAGTGAATGTCATAAAAGGATCCAACTCCAACGGATCGGCAAATGCATTTCTAAAGCTACGAACGATCCATGTCGAACACCATTGAGCGAGACGATGGCATTGAAATGAAAGCCCCGCCGCCGCTGACGACGAATAGGAATAGTACGAGGAATAGTACAAGAGCATCGACCCGTTCGTTTCGGCGAACGTCTCTTTCATCTACTGGCATTCTTACTAATGATCAGATTGAGTGAGTGATTTTCTAGTAATCTCGCGTTATTATCGTAGATTGATTTTTTCATAAGTCTCATGCCAATATAATTATAATTATAATTATAATTCATTCGCCAAAATCAGCCTCGTCCTAAAAGACCTAGCCGAAGGAGAAAAAGCCTCCTTCTTCTCCACCTCTTTAGGCAAACAAACATGGTCACGCTACCTCGTCGAAAATTACCTGCAGCATTACAAATTGTACAATCCCAACCGTGACAATCCAGCTGCACCTTCGTTGTCGAAAGGGTGGGCATACTTTGAGCACTTTACGCTACCCAGAAGATTTGATGAGAAGAGTGGTGGGGTTGATATGCGGGCGCCTCCTGGGGAGAATCGGAGGGGGACGAGGCTTTATGGGATTTTCTCAACCCCGATGGATTCACTTTCTGGTGAGATTTAATTTATGGAACCATGTGTTTATTTTGAATAAAAATTGTGTGCCTTTGGTGTGAATTTATGAAGAAGAAATACCTTGGAACCCTCATTCCTCACCATATCCAATGTATCAATTACCATATACAATAAAACAGACTGGGGCATTGGAATGGGCATGTACTTCTCCAGCCTCTCCGCCGTCTTTGTCGTTTTCATTCTCGCTGGATCACTCAATATCTACAACATGATCTATTACTCTAGCACCGAATACGATCCCTCCACTGAACAAAGGTGGGGGACTCTGCTGAACATTTTGAAGTATTCAGCTGTTTGTACTGATCGAGAGTGGGTCATATGTAATGATTGTAACGAGCATGTTAAGTGGTGGGAATCGATGTTTTCCAATCAGTATTACGGGACTGCAACGAATGAGTATGGGAAGGAGGTCACACTGATTAATAAGACGACATGCAACCCTGCCGAATTTGCACCGGGAATGGTCAGCTATGCAACACTCATGCTTCTCATACTGTGCATGGCACTCTTCATGTGGTATCTATCAAAGAGGGAGGTTCGATTCGATGAGGATAATACTTCCGCGCCAGATTATACCATTGTTATTCACAATCCACCGCACGATTCTTTGGACCCAGACGAGTATAGAGATTTCTTCGATAAGTTTTCGGAAAAGGGGGTCACGTTGATAACGGTGGCTTTGAATAATGAAGCGCTCTTGGACAAATTGGTGCAGAGGAGGAGGGATATTAAATTACTCAAAAGGTGTTTGCCGCCAGAGATTGAATTGAATTTTGATTGTGAGGGTGTGGGTGCTGTAGAAACTGCTGTTGGAAACGCAACGCGATTTCGGTTGGGAGAGGAAAAACAAAGAAACTGTTGCTCTAAATTGACGAGCTGTATATTCCTCCCCTTCACCCTAATTCTAAAGTGTCTGGAGGTCTCTTCGCCAACAGAAGATGTCATTTGGGAGCGAATCAAAGATAGCACTGAACAAATACGGGAATTGCAACAGCAAGAGTATCAGGCTGCATCAGTCTTCGTTACCTTTGAAACAGAGGAGGGACAAAGGACGGCGCTAGAGGCACTAAATGCTAGCGAAATGGAAATCATGACAAACACGGCAATCAATCTGGACTCATCCTCTTTGTTTAAAGGGAACGTGTTGCGAGTTGAAGGAGCTAGTGAACCAAATGCTGTGGTAAGAGAGAGTTTACTCACGTGTGAACAGTATGATATCGTTCTTCTGATTGCTCATGATATTATATTTTGTTGCGTATGCCATTTTTCAAGAGATGGAGAGATCTGAATTACTCAAGATCATTCATCAATATGCGTCTGCTCCTAACATTTTCCATGACATGTGGTCTAGTTGGTTTTTCCGCATTTATTCTCTTTATATCCAGACGGGACGTGAGCGCCATAAAATTTTCGATAATCCTAACAACGTTCAACTCGGTCGTTCCGATAATTGTGAGGCTATTGGTATCCTACGAGAAACACTTCGATGAAGGGTCTGTACAAGTCTCTCTTTATACCAAAATTACATTCTTTCGTTGGGTGAACACGGCTATCATTACTAGAATGATTACACCTTTTCTTGTTACGATTGGTCAAGTAAGTTCTATTATGGAATTTTCCACTTTCAGACTGTGTCGGGTGTGGTTGTCTCTGATCCCACTGTACCGTCTCTCTCTTTTTCAAAACACAAGGAAAAAATTGATTTGATCAACACTGTGAATACTGTTATGATGTTTGAAATGATCTTGTCACCTTTGCTCCGTTATCTTGATGTCTTTACAATTTTGAAACGACACTACTTCGCACCGCGGTGCAAGACCGAAGAAGAATTGTTCAGCTGCTTCTCAGGAGGATGGTAAGTTCAGAAGTGGACCGGATCTTAATGTTTCATTGTTGTAGAATATAATTGCAAGACTCAGTCCATTCAAACTCTCACGCACATTCTTGCTGCAAGGTACAACTTAGGAGAGAGATATACAGACTTTACGAAGGTAAGAAGATATATCAATCTCCCCCCCCATAATCCTTTTTAAATGCAATTCACTGTATAATTCTCATCACGTCTCCTCTTCTCTAGGTTCTCCTACTCTGCACCTTCTACTCAGCATTCCATCCCATGATATATTTTCTCGGAGCAGCAACTCTGTTCGCGCAGTATTGGATGGACAAGTTTTTGCTGCTTGTAAGTCTCAAGCGATGTTCTACTCGTTTTTTCTATACCGATACTTGACTCAATCCATTTATTTGCGGACATACATTCACAATATACAGAGATCTTGGCAGAAAGCACCATTTTTTGGACCAGAAACATCGCGATTTAGCCGCAGATACTTCAGCACTGCCGCCATCTTACTCGGGGCGTTCTCATCAGTAAGTTGTGTCCACTGATGCACTTCAAATGTTGTGATGATCATTGCAATAATTACAACCCTCTAAATTGGTTCTCGTTTCTTCATAGGGCTATGCATATGCTCAATCGCCATTCACACAGTTGTGTAGCTGTGCTGATAACTGCCCTGCGCAAGATGTGTTGGGGAACGGCAAAACTTGTGCCGATAACTGTCCTGCGCGAGAACAATTTGAATTCTCTGATGTTGTGTTGGGGAACGGCGAAACTTATCCCAGTGTGACGGCAAGCGACGAGCTCTACTATTTTTGTAATCAAAAGGTCAATGAGTTTCCGCCAGGCCCAAGAATACAAGGCAAAGATAAGTGGATGACGCCAGGCCAAGAAAATCTAACTAGGATTTATGGCTGGACAATCTTGATTCTCGTGATTCTGTATGTAGTTGTAGTGTTGGGTCAACGCATCTTTAGCACAGTCATGTCTTTCATGAAGGGTGTATACAAGGTTTGTTGCCAAAATCTTCATCACTTCCTCATCGCTTCCACTCCCTTTTGCTTTTCGACTCATCATTTTTCTTCACTCAATTCCTCCTTCAATGATTTGGACCAAAAAAGCCAAGTGGCTGTATCCAGCACAAGGATTTTAGTAGTGGGATCGGGAGTGAGTCATTTGGGTACATCGCACAGTTGGAAGTGAAAACGTTTAACTTTCCCTTGCTTGTTTGCAATATTGATGACATTGACGTGAAGCTAATAGGTTGGAAAGATCCAAATTTCCATAATGAGGTGGATGAGCATCGCAACTATGACACTCACAACCTGATATTTGATGTTCCACATGAGACCCTTCATCGATCTCGGCATGTAGCAGTAGACCACAGTAAGCCTCGTGAAGGAGGGAAGGATCGTCCAATCTTCAGTATTATTAAGCATTATCCACCGGCATGGGCTCTGCGAGCCAGAGAGAACGAACGGCGCTAATCCCTTAATGACTGCTCAAACTGGAAACACCTCATTGGTGAAGTACAATGGTGGATAATTGCTACCACTCGTATGTTTTCGTGAGTTCCACTGGCGTGGATGCTTTCACATGTGGCGAGAACTCAAATTTAGCTTGAGTTCCACAGTGTAGATATCTATTTGTATATTCCGCAATAGTATGGATTATGCACAACCCTATTAGATTATTATTATTTGTTGTCAGCACTATACCAAAATCATTGTAAGGTCAGGAAAGGTATGAAAAAGCTAGTGCAATTAGTATTTAGTGACAGCTCCCAAACGACTAGCAAATGCAATGCAAATGTACTTTTCAATGCACCTCCGACGGAAACTCCCAACTCTTGATGCCGCGATAAATGGCCAGACTAGGATTGAACGCGAAGATGCAAACAACCATAATTTCGCTTGCATTCCAAAACCAAAACTATGTGAGCAAGTACAAACACTCCAACCTCAATCAACACCTCACGAAAACTCAACTACAAACATGAGTGTAATTAACTCAGCCATACTCCCTCCTCATCGCCTCCCTATAAGCATCTTCCGAACCAAGCATACTCCCACCATCCAATCGATCCAAAACCTCAATAACCACCGACGAAATATCCGATCCCCATTGTCCCCAACCACTCATGAAACGTTGAAAATCACAGAGTGCCAATGCCACGGAATCCTCGAGTTCTTTCAGGGTTGGTTGATGATGATTATCGCCTTTTTTATTGTTTAGTTTTTCGAGGAGTTGTTGGTGGTAATATTTAATGTATTCAACGTTGGTATCTCCGACTGCTACACAGAAGAAATAAGCCAGATCGACCTGTAGATTCCATTCGTGTTATTTTTGTGGTTTGTTTTGTTGACAATGAGACAACGGTTAGCATAATATGATAGATACTTGTGAATATACCATTGCATTACATGGATGAAAACAATGCATTCCAAAGAAATGAAAGTATCCTATTGCAAAGATGAAAACACCAACAACTCCGCACTTACCGAAGGAGGAGCCTTTCCACAATACTGAAAATCATACATGCAAACACCTCCATTGCTAAATAACATGTTGGCATCCTTCGCATCCCCATGAATACAACACTGCATCCCATCCCTCTTGAGCCGTTCATCAATCGCTCGTGCTGCACGCTTCAATCGTCCCTCCCACCCCCGTCGAGGCATGGAATCATGTTCATCTGGTCGTGTGTCGAGATGCCAATACGATCCAATGGGTTGTACTAGTTGGTGATTTACGTATTCATCGACTGTTTTGGATCCCCATGTGGCTGCGTGGAGTGTTGCCAGCCATTTGAGTACTGCGTGGATACTCGTATCGTCACCGAGATAACCTGGGGAACCGTCTAGGCGCGACATGCAAATTGTAACTTGATCAGTGTCTTCGTTGCGTTCGACATGATAGGGCATGGGCATGGCTAGATTGTGTTTGTCAACTAATGTTGGAGCTAATTTTTCGTAGAAATTGGCTTCGATTAAATAGCTGAGGGCCTTTCGCTCGTCTCCCATTGAGCGTGAGGTTTTGTGCGGTGGAATCACTCGCTTGATGATGAATTGATATTTGGTTGTTTTGGATGATGATGATGATGATGTTGGCAATTTGACTGTGACTTGGTAGATGTATCCCATGCCGGCCCACAGTCGACAGAGGGATTTGATTGTGACATTGTCTTCGGAGAGTACTACAGTTTGCATACTCGTGTCGTCATTGGATGGCCCGCTGCCTCCCCCGGATTGGTGTTGCAATAGTTTGGGGAGGCATAGCTGTGCGAGACGGGTGGCTTCGGTCCGATTGATGCTCATTGTTCTTGTGATGTATTGATGCTGATGAATTTGTGCCGACCACCGTCCATTGTCCATTCAAATATCTAGGGTTCAAGGAAGGTACAAGGTAATTTTGGCTAAAATATAAAGCCCGTAGTGATTAGTGATTTACCACGTGTAATAATAATTACTACTACAAAGATAATACACAAATATTTTAAACAAGAAGTAACAAGATTGTATTGTATTTCCCCGAACCCTCTAGCTAGGTGAATGGCGGTGAATGGTGAATGGGGTGATGGGATGATTTTTCTGTTGGGATTTCGAATTGGCGGGAGAGGGAAGCGGCACGCGAGAAGAATAAATACACACGCACAAAACACCTCATCGATGACGACGATACACATGGCGATGACGATGCCGCCATGGCCGGCCATCCATGGTGACAATGAAATTGATCCATGATAGTTTTAGACATAAGCGATTGTGAGGAATGATGCAAACGGAGGTGGCAACGACTTCCAAAACTCATAATCAGATAAAAGCGCTGCGAGAAGAGCGATCGAAGTAACCACGATCATTATGAGATTGGCTTCACCCACTGCACTCGTGAGCATTATCAGCCTGTCTAATGCAGTTCACTACACGGCTGCATTCAGTAGCTCCAGGAAGAATGTAGCGTCGTTTCCCAACATCAATCAGCAGGAGGCCGTGCGCTTCTCAACGTCAAGCAGCAGTCTCAAAATGGCCCAGAATGATAACAATCCATTCTCCGCCATTCTTGACATTTTCAATCCATCCAAGTCATCCAACAATTCTGCTGCTACTGCATCATCATCAATCAAAGATGAAGAACGAATCCAATCATTCATCACCGCTCTAAACTCATGCACTGACCCTTCTTCCATAGTAACCCAATTCTTTGCCGACAATATCAACTATGTCGATACTTCGTACTACAATCCAATCCAAGGAAAAGATGCATTGATCAAGCATTTATATCTTCATGCTGGTTCATCTGCACTATCAACTTTTGGTTTTGATTCAGAAGAGGTGATTGTTGTAGATGATATTGTATCCACATCCTCATCCACGATTGATGGAGAAGATGTTATTTCCAAAGTCTGTGTCAGAGGTCCATCCAGTAGAGGTGAACAGATAGTGACTTAAATGTAAATCCTGTGTTTCGTGTTGAACAACCGCTTTGATTTATTGGACGCAATCTCTGACACCAAACTCACATCTTGCTTTGTTTTTCACATGAATGACGAGACCTACATGTAGAACCATGTGACCTCATGTGTCTTCAACGCATCCTTGATTGGTCGTATCACTAAGATACTGATTCCTCTTTGCGCCCCTTTGCTTATTGCATCATTATGCCCTGGCATTCAGCATCCGCAGTTGACTCGTCATGGCACGGATGTACAAATAAATCATTCTGCTTCGAACGATGGGCCTTCATTTGAGGTGAATGACATAGTCGAGAATGTTTGTTTGTTCTTTCTCCAGGATCAGCCATGACGCAATGCAATAAATGCAATCAAACACAAAATAATATATAACCGAATCACATTCTTTGGCTTTTCCCAAACAACACTACATCGGCCAAGGATTCGCCCAGCTACCCAACTACTCTACATTGGCTAACGTTTTGCCAGAGCTTGCACATCGACCCAACAACTCTACATCGGTCAGCAATTTCGTGATCTTATCATTGCACTCTCACGTCTAATTCTTATTTTGATTGCAGCATATCTACTCGCAGGGAAGAATACGGAAATGAAGAAATTCTAGACAGCTGAAAAGAATGACGCTGAGATAATCAACTTGCGGCGATTGCATAAACTATTGCTCAGGCAACTGATATTTGAAAGCATTAAAGATCTCGAGAAGCTTTGACGAAAGCATCCTTCAAAGGCAATGCTTATGAAGTAGCTGGAGCTCCGCCATCTGTTGAGACAAGAAATGATGTTGTTTCAAATTAGATCTAGCATATTAAAGAATATTCTATTTAATAGCTGAGTATGAATCCTACTTTTGGTCTGTTGCGAATCTGATTCTGCACACCATTCCAATGTTTATTACTCTATGTATCTACTTCCGCCGCGTGTGAGTGACTGGATCAACAAAACGGTCTCGAATGCGGCACGGGCATCTTAAGTACCAGAGTCTCTCATCTAGAGCCCACGTTGCGATGTTTGAAACCATTCGAAATGAACCACGACCAATAAAAATGCAACAGTGGGTTGTAATGACCTTCACATGTCTCTAAGTTGGGTCATTAGCAAAAAATGGCTATCCTATTGCCTATGAACCATGACAGTGTCAGCAAGATCCTTGATAGAGTCCATAGGATACGCATATAGTACCTAATAATAAAGTTTATCTAAGAAAAGGGCTTGCACATTATCGATTTGACTGTTAACGGACAATCACGAGACTCCAAATTTAATGGTCACACAATGGTCAAGCAACGGTTGGTCACGGATACGGCCAACAATGGTCAAGAACAGTCACTGACGGTCAACAACGGTAAAGAATGGCCATCCATGACAACGGACAACATCAGCCAACATAAAGCAATCAAATGACAACAAAAACCAAAACAACACTGCCGCGACCGGCCAAAGTAATAATGATGATAAATGACATCATGAGTTTGCTGTACGCCAAGGATTTGTCTCACAGCACTGTCACATTGTATGCTGGTTGTCTTGAGTTTGCAGTCAGAGGACACAGGACTTGCTGCTTTTGCAAGTTCAGCTCTGGATTGGTCCGGACCTTTTTAGGTGAGCTTCTTGCCAATTTCAGTGATAAGGTGTCTTTCCCCAATTATAAAAATGCATTTGTTGATATATTCTTTGTCGAGGGGGTTGTGCGCATTGAAGTTGTTCTCGGTATGTTCCGGATCAAAGACATGAATCCAGTGTTGCGATTGTTGTGCAAAATCATCGCTATAATCCGAATTCTTTTTTGTATGAAGGCCTTTTGTTGGAATCCGTGATTCAGGCACTGGTGAGCCAGACGAATCATGGTTATATGATAATCTGAGTCACGAGGATTGCGCCAAGATTTAAATATATCAATTCTAGTGCAAAGGTTTGCATTGTTTTGGGTCTAGGTAAATAGATCAGAACAATCATAATTTAGAGAAAGAGAACATTGAAAGTGACATTGGAACAAGAAAGAATAAACTAGTTTAGTACAGCCTCTCTGGCTGGGAATTTGGAGCCTCTCAACATACTCACGAGTACAACTACAGCACATGCTAGCTACTTGAAGAGAGGAATTTGAAATTGCGGATTGTGGAAAGAAAGCGATATAGTTAAGTTTTAAAATTGTGGATTGTGGAAAGAAAGCAAGATCATTGAAGTTTTAAAATTGGGGATCGCAGAAAGAAAGCAAAACCTTGTAATTGTGACACAAAAGAAAGAAAGTGTTGCGAGTTAGTTTGAATTGAAACGAAGGAAAAAAGTCTTGAGATAAAAGAAGCCGAAAAGAATGAGTGATTACATCAAGATTTTGAAGTTTAGTGGAACGAGAGAAGATTTCCCCCTATGGTTCAGTAAGTTCAAGGCTCAGTGTGTCGTGAAGGATTTTTGGAAGCTTTGGATTTGAGTTCCGACAGCAAGTTGCCAAGATTGAAAGCTGTTGTGTTGGATGCAGCTCAAGCCAGTGAATTGTTGTAAATCGAAGTGTTGAAAAAGAATGTACTTGCGGTGAGCAATTTTAGTTGTTACCCAAGATTGAAGCTGTGAGGATGGCTGATTGGCCTGGTGCAAAGGCACATGCAATTGTGGAAACGTTAGTGAAGAAATACAAGCAGAGTGACACCATTATGCAACAGTGGAGTAGATGAAGAAGCTCATGGCATTGCAGTTGAAGAAGAGTCAAGACCCAGAAGATTTGGGCGACAAAATTGCTGTGTAGGAATCACATGATGGAAGTGTCCTAGAAGAAAAGGAGAAGATTGCTGCCATTGTGAGTGCCGTGGGAGCACAGTATGCAACTGTGGTCAGAATGGAGAGCAAGAGGTGCTGATGTGACAGCAGATGAGCTTATTGAAGCGATGCAAGAAGAATGAAGGATCAGTGGTGGAATCAAGGAGTCGAATGATACGGATGATGATCTAGCAAGTGAGACAGCTTTGAATGCCATTGTATTCCCAAGTGTATGTTACAACTGTGGTGGGAAGGGGCATAAAGCAAATCATTGTCTGAAACCACAGTCGTCCGGTGCTACTTGCAAGAAATGTGATAATTGTGGAAAGCCTGGACACGTGTCAGCTGATTATTGGGGGAAGCAAGCCAACAAGGACAAGGACAGTCTTATTGGAAAGATTGGAAGAGTAATAATGTCGCCACAGGGAATGTTGAAATCCTTTTGGGATGTGTTGAAGTTGAAGTACTCAAGTTAAAGAGCAGGTCAAACATCTAAATACATCAGCACTCAAGAAAAAGAGCGGGTCGAAACACCTAAATATGTCAGTTCTCAAGAAAAAGAGTGGGTCGAAACACCTAAATATGTCTGCGCTCAAGAAGAAAAAGAGCGGGTCAAAACGCCTAAATATGTCTGCGCTCAAGAAAAAAAGCGTGTCGGAACACCTAAATATGTGTCTGCGTTCAAGAAAAAGAGCGGGTCGGAACACCTAAATATATCTGTGCTCAAGAAAAAGAGCGGGTTGGAACATCTAAATATGTCAGAGCTTGTGAATGGCGTGCCGGAACACCTTAATATGCTAGCGTCTATGAAAGGCGGATTGGAAGTCCTTAACATCAGTGAAGCATCTCAAAGGAGCGGGTCTAATGACCTTAAAAAGTTTGTTGGGTGCGCCGGGAGTTCCAATGACCTCAAGTTTGCTGTGATTGACAGCGATATTGAAAGTGAAGAAAATAGGACACGTGTCAGTACCAGTGAGAGTTCTGACATCTCGAGT